>JAPWLS010000958.1:0-28988 GCA_028551675.1 Tineola bisselliella
GCTATTTAATAAATTTAAATAATATTTTTAATTATTTCGCCTTCCATACTGGCCGCGCGATGAAAAGCGTCCAAGCAGATAGGGGTATGTGGAGATTTTTTTTTGACTTTTTGAAAATTAAAAAAACGTTTTCGATGTAGTTTCGAATTCTCTACAACTTTGTCTTCCGGGGCGACCGCCTATCTGTTACCGTTTCCGAGATATCGCTGTCACTTCCGGTTTTTACTATGACTTCCGGTCAAACCCGGCTACACATCCCTATACGTCACACATGCCCACCACACCGGCAAGTGCTTCAAGAATGATGTCAATGAGTGAGTGAGTGAGTCAGTGGTAGTCGAGCTATATATATAGTGATAACTAGTGGGGTGCCTTCGGAGCCGGCCGCGAACGGCCTCTTGACTTTTCCATAGATTAGTTTTTTAAAATAGAAGTCGGAAAAAAAAAATCCTGAAAGAGCTCATGATTCTGACCAACATTGCCGTTTACACGAACTATATCCCCCCCCCCCCCCCCCCCCCCCCCCCCCCCCCCCTCCACACCCCCTCTCGCCATCCAAAATCATAAAAAAAAAATTTAAAAAAAAAACAAAAAAAAAATTTTTTTTAATATAAAAATCGAATAGGCCTCCAAATTTCGATCAGAATAACCCTTTACGCGGTCGCGCTGACGTCATCCGTTGTCGAGATATCGCAAAAACAAATTTTGAAATTCGCGCGCGAAATGTCAGATGTTGACGCGACGATGGTCAAGATGGCAATGAAGCCTGGGCACGTATCGACATGAGCGCAACGCAAACCACACCTCGGACGACGTAAGCCCCGCCCACAACGATAGTCACTGGTCGCTTTGTATGGAGCGCTATTTAACAAATAAAAATAATATTTTAAATTATTTCGCCTTCCATACTGGCCGCGCGATGAAAAGCGTCCAAGCAGATAGGGGTCCGTGGAGATTTTTTTTTGACTTAAAAAACTATTCGACATGAAATTTAATTTCCTGCAACTTTGTCTTCCGCGGCGACCGCCTATCTCTCACCGTTTCCGAGATATCGCTGTCACTTCCGGTTTTTACTATGACTTCCGGTCAAACCCGGATTTTTCCCGAGGTCACATGGAGGTCCTCTACACATCCCTATACGTCACACATGCCCACCACACCGGCAAGTGCTTCAAGAATGAGAAGTGAGTGAGTCAGTCAGTCAGTGAGTGGTAGTCGAGCTTTATATTCCATGTATATATAATGTATATATAATAACTAGTGGGGTGCCTTCGGAGCCGGCCGCGAACGGCCTCTTGACTTTTCCATAGATTAGTTTTTTAAAAAAAAAATTCCTGAAAAAAAAAATTCGGTTCCTGAAAAATTTCATGTTCCTGATCAAAGTTGTCCTTCACACCACCCCCCTCAGACGTGTACTTTCCGAGATACAGCGATTTAAAAATCCTGAAAAAATTTCCTGAAAAAAAAATTTCAGATCCTGAAAAATTTCATGTTCCTGATCAAAGTTGTCCTTCACACCACCCCCCTCAGACGTGTACTTTCCGAGATATAGCGAATCAAAAATCCTGAAAAAAATTTTTTTTCAGGTCCTGAAAGAAAAAATTTTCCTAAACATATTTGTTCTCGGCACCACCCCCCTAAGACGTTCACATTCCGAGTTATAACGATTTGAAAAAAATCCTGAAAAAAATTCCTGAAAAAAAAATTCAGATCCTGAAAAATTTCATGTTCCTGATCAAAGTTGTCCTTCACACCACCCCCCTCAGACGTGTACTTTCCGAGATATAGCGAATCAAAAATCCTGAAAAAAATTTTTTTTTCAGGTCCTGAAAGAAAAAATTTTCCTAAACATATTTGTCCTCGACACCACCCCCCTAAGACGTTCACATTCCGAGATATAACGGTTTCAAAAAAAATCTTGAAAATTCCTGAAAATCCGAAAAGCCCCCGTCGATCCGATCGAAATCACCCAAGACAGCACCCGGCTGACGTGATCGGTTCTCGAGATACGGCCTTTCGAAATTTGTATGAAAAAAAAATTTTTTCAGGATACTGAAAAAAAAAATTTTTTTCCGAAAAGAGCTCACCGATCCGATCGAAATCGTCCTCGGCGGCGAATCGGTGACGCGATCGGTTCGAAAGTTATAGCGGTTTGAATTTTTCGGAAAAATGTACGAAACGGGAAAATTTTTTTTTCGAATTTCGGTCCGAAAATTTGGATTCGGAAACTATGCGACGCGCTGATAAATGTTACTTAAGGAACTTTTTCTCCAACTCTTACCGTTTCGCCGGAATCGCGAATCGGATATTTCGGCAAAAAGTTTCCGAAAAAGTCGGATTTTTCCCGAGGTCACCCGGAGGTCCTCTAAACATCCCCGAAGACCCCACATCCCCTTGATGTCAGTGAGTCAGTGAGTGAGTGGTAATCCAGCTATATATATTATAATAATAATAACTAGTGGGGTGCCTTCGGAGCCGGCCGCGAACGGCCTCTTGACTTTTCCATAGATTAGTTTTTTAAAATAGAAGTCGGAAAAAAAAAGTCGACAAGAGCGCAACGCAAACCACACCCTCGACGGCGTAAGCCCCGCCCACAACGATAGTCACTGGTCGCTTTGTATGGAGCGCTATTTAATAAATTTAAATAATATTTTAAATTATTTCGCCTTCCATACTGGCCGCGCGATGAAAAGCGTCCAAGCAGATAGGGGTCCGTGGAGATTTTTTTTTGACTTTTTGAAAATTAAAAAATCGCGTTCGACATGAAATTTAATTTCCTGCAACTTTGTCTTCCGCGGCGACCGCCTATCTGTTACCGTTTCCGAGATATCGCTGTCACTTCCGGTTTTTACTATGACTTCCGGTCAAACCCGGATTTTTCCCGAGGTCACATGGAGGTCCTCTACACATCCCTATACCTCACACATGCCCACCACACCGGCAAGTGCTTCAAGAATGATGTCAATGAGTGAGTCAGTCAGTCAGTCAGTCAGTGGTAGTCGAGCTTTATTTTTATATATATAGACTAGTGGGGTGCCTTCGGAGCCGGCCGCGAACGGCCTCTTGACTTTAGAAGTTTTTAAAAAAGACTTTTCCGGAAAAAAAAAAAAAAAAAAAATTTTAAAAAAAAAATTATATCCTGAAAAATTTCATGTTCCTGATCAAAGTTGTCCTTCACACCACCCCCCTCCGACGTCTACTTTCCGAGATACAGCGATTTAAAAATCCTGAAAAAAATTCCTGAAAAAAAAATTTCGGTTCCTGAAAAATTTCATGTTCCTGATCAAAGTTGTCCTTCACACCACCCCCCTCAGACGTGTACTTTCCGAGATATAGCGAATCAAAAATCCTGAAAAAATTTTTTTTTCAGGTCCTGAAAGAAAAAATTTTTCTAAACATATTTGTCCTCGACACCACCCCCCTAAGACGTTCACATTCGGAGATATAAAGGTTTCAAAAAAAATCTTGAAAATTCTTGAAAATCCGAAAAGCCCCCGTCGATCCGATCGAAATCACCCAAGACGGCATCCGGCTGACGTGATTGGTTCTCGAGATACGGCCTTTTGAAATTTGTATGAAAAAAAAATTTTTTCAGGATCCTGAAAAAAAAAATTTTTTTCCGAAAAGAGCTCACCGATCCGATCGAAATCGTCCTCGGCGGCGAATCGGTGACGCGATCGGTTCGAAAGTTACAGGCGATTGAATTTTTCGGAAAAATGTACGAAACGGGAAATTTTTTTTCGAATTTCGGTCCGAAAATTTGGATTCGGAAACTATGCGACGCGCTGATAAATGTTAATATTCAAAATATAATTTAAAGAGAATTAAACAAAATAAATATATTTATTCATTTTAGTAATAGGGATCCAATAAGGTTTTTTTATTCGTCAAAATCATATAAATATACATACCTACTAATAACATAAATTATATAATAACATTCAATCGATAGTAGTCGTTATATACTGACATTCTCCACTTACATACTAATGTCATAATAATATATAATAAATCTACTATGATGTAGAAGAATAGCTGCTGTATAGGGGGATTGTCATCCTATTATACACCAGGTACATAATATTGGTTATGTTTAAGCTTTTTATAAAATTCCAAGATTTAAAATTGTTATTGTGCATATTTTGTTTTCGTAATATATTATGAAGTTATTTTAACAAAACTATGAAAACCAAAAACATTAGTTCCAACCACGTTTTAGGATCTGACTATCTATATAAAAATATATGATATCTATACTATTATATAAAGAGGAAACATTTGATTGTTTGTTTGTATGTATTGAATAGGCTCCGAAACTACTGGACCGATTTGAAAAATTCTTTTACCATTAGAATCATAAAAAATCCCTGATGAACATAGGCTATATAATATTTTCAATTTTTTTTTAAGAAATATTACATTTTAAGTTCACACAATTCGATGTCTATGCCTAAGTTTTCAATTGTTTTTAAAGATATATATCTTTTTTTTTTCATTTTAAGGCAAAGGTATTTCATTTTATTTTAAGATCACACAATTCGATGTCTATGCCTAATTTTGGCGGTAAATGTTTATTACGCAGACGTAGTCACGGGCAACTGCTAGTATCTATATAAGTAGTAAAAAAAACTCTTACCTGGATTGTATGGAATATTAACACAGCTTTTATCTTTTGGTGTAATCCCTTTCAGAGTTTCAGCTCTAACTAATGCTTCAGCAATAAGTTTCTTTATTTTTGCATCAGACTTCTGTAAATATAATTTTTTTTTTATTATTATTTTTTTATTTATTCGGAAAACTTACAGCTAATTACAAAAAAGTTAATACATACACATGAAAATAAAAAATCCAATAAAAGTTTTCGCCAATGAAAATTAAAATAAAGTATTAAATATTGGTCTGCTACAATTGGGGAAACCAGCTAAATGTATCTCTCATATTGTAATCCCCAACTAATATGAATTTATAATACTAGCTTTTATGCACGACTTTGCTCGCATTTAAGTCATTAAATAAGTATCAGATATCATTTCAATAGAACTATACTCAATATTTTATTATAGTCATTTGGAAACTATAGTAAAAAATATTTTATTTTTTGTTAATAAAAAGTATCCTATGTTACTTCTAGTAGGTACCTCCAAAAATATGTATACAAAGTTTCATGATGATCGGTCAAGTAGTTGTTGCATGAAAACATAACAAACAAACTCACATTCACATTTATAATATTAGTAGGAATTAAATGCTATTCATTGTAATCACTAAGCCTAATAGATGAGTTTCCAGCAGCATTACCCAAGTTCTATATATATATAAAAAAAACAGTAGTTTTTTTTTTTAAATCTGATATACTTTTTTAAATACAAACACAAATATTATTATCAGCATAGGCACTAAAGGTGTGCGCTTGCTCATCGTTAAGACTCTAGAATGGCTTCGGAAAGGCATATGACGAGAAGAATACCACAAGAAACTCAATAATACCCTGAATCTATAATTAAACATAAATTTTAATAGACTTTGTGGCTTACTGTTGTTTATTTTAAATAGTTTTAATGAGTTTTTAAAACTAAATTAATATTTAATGTAACCTCGCTCATTGTAATGTTAGTGCATGCTGTCTTCACTGTGCATAGGGCCTACAATTGGATTGGTATAATTCTTAGTGTGATATTAATTCCTAGTCTAGTTGTAGAGCCCTGTTTGTGGACCCAATATATAAATAAAAAAAAATCATTAATTAAAATAAATTCCAACGTTTGCGTAATAATGAAGATATTTCATATTTCAGTCAACAGACAATTATTTTAACAGATTATACAAACTAATAACCATTGTAGTTATGAAACATATCTTAAATTAATTAAAATAATTAATTACCTAAGGCAACGATTTATATGCAACCATTACTTACATTTAGTTTATTTTTAAGTGCTATTTCAACAACATCTGCATAATGCTTTATGGCTTCATCAGTTTTGTTTTGTGCATCTGCCCCTCTAGCTAAGGACAGTTTTAGATTGAATTGTTGCAATAAATTCTCTGAAACTAAAATATGCGTCATATATTTTTATATACTACTGTTAAACTCAACTTGGATGAGTCATCTCAAAAATGTCTA
Source organism: Tineola bisselliella (assembly GCA_028551675.1). Taxonomy (NCBI): domain Eukaryota; kingdom Metazoa; phylum Arthropoda; class Insecta; order Lepidoptera; family Tineidae; genus Tineola; species Tineola bisselliella. The sequence goes on from JAPWLS010000958.1 coordinate 6,125, forward strand.
ACACCTTACCTAGTGCATCAGCTCTTGCTTTGTACTGCTTAATATTATGCTCATATTGAGCCCTTACGTCTGGAGGGACATTGGAATAGTTAATTTCAAGATATTCAATCAAAGATTGCCACGCTGTATTGTAACACTCTATAGATTCATCTAAAAGTCTTGCCTTATCAAATTCTATGGCTAGTGATGCAGCCTCAGTAGCTTTAGCTAATTTATCCATATCTTCTTAAATGTTAAGCACATCAATAATTTTTTATTCTGATTTAAACCCCAAACAAACCCGCCTGATAAAGAATCTGTTTTTGACATAACGTGTTATAAATAACATAAGCCAAGTTACAGCCAATGGATGACTTCAATCAATTTTATTTATTATATTAATATTATGACATTGTTATGTACTTTATTTCAGTTAATTATTTTAATAAAAATGTTTAAAAATATGTTAGTAAAGACCATAAACAATTATATTTAAAATTTGTGCCATTACCGACAGAACTATAAACCGAGTCTGCAGTGTCTATATTCACGCAGTGGGTCGATTATGTCATGGCGGGTTAGATGTTTTCGGCGATTAATTTTATAGTATTTATTTTAAAATACAACGTCAATGATCTCAATTAATCCTCAGCTGTTAACTACTAATTCTAACTATTTAGGAATAATTGGTTTATAAACATTTCAAATGCTGAAACAATTGCAAATGGGACTTCGCGCGTTTATGCTCCTTGCTTCGAAAGTATGGAGTTGTTTTTGTTATATGTTTAAGAAGCAATATAGAGCGGTAAATATGACAATACACATGTTTTCAATTGCGCATCAACATAATTGTTTGACTGACTCGGATGTTTGTTTCAGTTGGCTCAGTATCAATCTGTCAAATATGAGATTTATCCGCTTTCGCCTGTATCTCAACACAGGTTAAGTAAGTTAAGACATTATTGTTTTATTTAGCACTTCTGCAATTCTATATCCATGTAGTTGTTTATGTGTTATAGAATAGACGAAAACATATTTCCAATACTATGCAATTTCTATAAGAATTATGTTTGATTTGAGATAAACAAAACGTGTTATATTTTTGATTCAAATGAACTGAGTTTTAGAGGATTGTATTGATGTATTGAGGGTAGTGATGTTAATAACCTAGTTCTATATTCATTGCAAGTTTTTAGTACATATTACATGTTGAATTAGATGCTTATAAGACTTGTGTTTTTATTGCAGATTTAGTGAAACCAAAAATGTTAGTTTTGGATTTGGATGAGACGCTAATACATTCTCATCATGATGCAATGTTACGGCCGACAGTGAAGCCAGGCACTCCACCAGATTTTGTGCTCAAAGTGACAATTGACAAGCATCCAGTCAGATTTTTTGTACATAAGCGACCCCACGTTGACTATTTCTTGGATATTGTGAGTTAATTATATTTCAATGGTTCTCAACCTTTTTTTTTGTTGTGGCACACTTAGCGATTTCTAAATTTAGTGGCTCACAAAGAAAAATAAATAAATAAATTCTTTATTGCAAGAACAGTAATATTTTTTATACATAGGCAAGCTTAATGCCGTCGGCATTATCTACCAGCTAACCTTTGTCGATGTGAGCGGTGATATTTGGTGCAATGAAAAGAAAATAATAATAACTAAATATACACAATACATACATTACATAAAATAATAAATAATAATATATACATACATATTATTTAATAATATTTATTACCTTTATTATATATCCAAAATTTGGTGACATTCTTAGAATTTCATGGTACACGAAACTGCCACTGCACAGTGTTTGAGAACCACTGTTTTATTTAGTAGTCATGTTGTGTTTTTCATTAATGTAACATTTATGAAGCTTTATAGATGTCTGTCTTATTAAAACTAGTTCCAGTGCAAAGTTTCTGAAACGTTGAATTGTGGGATGAAAATGAATTTGAATTGCATTTGTTTTCATAGTGATTGTAATATTCTGCCTATCCTTATTTGTTTGTATCATACTTGTCTATGTACAAGCAGAGTTTAAAAGTGTTTTTGGCCAATTGTGACTGAGACGTTAGTGTGTTTTATTTAGTACTAGCTTTTACCCGCGGCTTCGTTCGCATTTAAGTCATTAAATAAGTATCAGAGATCATTTCAATAGAATATATCAATATGATTCCAAACAGCTGAAACTATAGTCAGTTGGAAACTAATATATATATTTTTAATAAAAAGTATCCTATGTTATTTCTAGTACCTCCAAGTTTCATGATGATCGGTTAAGTAGTTGTTGTGTGAAAACGTAACAAAGAAACTCACATTCATATTTATAATATTGGTAGGGATATACATTAAGTTTTTAAAGATGCTTAATTTACAATTAGGCAAGAAAGTACTTAACACTAGGTTTACGGACGTTTTCTATATACCTACTTCTACTAAAACGCGTCAATTTGACGCATATCGTAGAGATAGGTATACCATATAGCCAAGTTCAGTAATTCAGCACTTTTATTACTTCTGTAATTATCAACGAATAAAAGTCATACAAAGAGATAAAATAAAAATTTAAACAGTTTTTGGTAATTCTCTGATAAAAGTCAAAATGCGTCAAATTGACGCGTCCTGTAAACCTAGTGTTAATTACTAAAATTAACATGATAGTGTACAGGCTATGATTGGATAGTTTGTTGTGATTTCTTCTCATTATATGCCTTTCTGGAATCTCCATAGATTTCTCCATAGTCTGAAGGCGTGATAAAGATTTGAATAAACATGCATAGTCACTATATTAATGATAAATATAAGCATATGTTTAATATTTATCTATTAGTTGGCATACACTATCTTTGCTTATGGTATTTCAGTTCCAAAATGGCTTATGTTAATGTGACAGATAATAACATTATATAAGCAATTAATTAAGACTTAAGACTTATTTGAAATTTTGTTGTTTTTCAGGTGTCACAGTGGTATGAGCTGGTAGTGTTCACAGCTTCGATGGAGATTTATGGTGCTGCAGTCGCCGATAAACTTGACAATGGTCGGGGCATACTCCGGAGACGGTTTTACAGGTATGTATTAACACTAGAACTACGAGCCGGTCAATATGACCTATCTTTACCAACCGGTCAAAATGACCGGATGACTTGTGCGTGCAAAGTATTAAATATAATTCAATAAATTGATTGCGGAATTGTAAATAATAGAATCGTTTACAAAGAATAACGAGTAGGGTTGTATATAAAAGTCTTGTGAAGAATTTTTGAAACCGGTCATATTGACCGATTAGTAGTTCTAGTGTTAAAATTAGATTGCACTTGTTTGTGTCGCAAATTCATGTAAACTTAATACTGAAATTTATAATATTTTTTACAAAAGATGGATAAGGAATATGTATGTTCTATAGTAGCTGCAATGGACTAAAGAAAATTCTTCTCAAGCCTCATCACAAATGCTTCTGGTACTATTGTATTATTGATGGTATACAAACAAGCCTTTCAAGCTAATTAACTTTATTTTAGCTTGGAAGTGGAATTTATAATGAGAATAGTTTCAGTTATTTTCCTAATTGCTAATACCACTTTTTGTCTACAACGTGAGGTGTTATATGACTTTTGATCTGTTGCCAAGCCATCACCATGCCAGCTTTAGTCAATTTTTAAATTATGTGATAAATTTATTGTACTTTTTGAACAGGCAACACTGCACAGCAGAGCACGGCTCGTATACAAAAAATCTATCATCAATATGTGAGGATTTAAACAGGGTGTTCATATTAGATAATTCACCAGGAGCATATCGGGATTTCCCAGGTTATTTTTTCTATATAGAAATAATCAAATTGAGGGGGATTCTTTTGTCTTACTGTTCATGTGTTGCTTCTCCACAGATAATGCGATACCAATACAATCATGGTTCTCAGATCCCATGGATGTGTCATTACTGAATCTACTACCATTGTTAGATGCATTGCGCTTTACGCACGACGTGAGGTCGGTGCTCTCCAGAAATCTACATCTTCATAGACTGTGGTAGTCTTTCAGGTGGGTAGAGAGAGAACTAAGGTACCGTGTTGGTTCAACAGCTGAAATTGAATCTCAAAGTTGTTCACAGGTCATCGGACCGGATTTTGTACAAAACGTAATGGTGCGTTTCAAGCATCCATTTTCTATTTATAGTTTTTCACTTGTTAGGGCGTTCAATGCTTAATTTAATTTAGTGTAATGTCTAGATAAATTTGTTAAATAAGGTAATTTGAAGTCGCGATCCTTTATAAATTTAGATAAATGGAGCGTTTTTTTCTAAGTCGTGATTTTTGCGAGTTTTATGTGTGAAAAGGAACGTTGGATTGTTTCAGCCATTGTTTTTTTTTTTAATGATTAGATATACATTTGTCCGAAAGTACGTAATCAAAATAATGATAAATGTTTTAATATAAGCTCATAATTTCTAGTTACTTATATCTAAGTAGCTTTTCTATAAAAAATAATAATGTTCTTTTTTTAAATGTATTATCTAGTCTTTATTGTTTTATCGTTTTTTTTTTTCTGTAAACTTAGTTCTGTGCGACTGCTAAATTTAAAAAACGCAAACAGGAAGTCAGTGTGTCTTCTTTTAACACATAAATACTCTCAAAAATTGTCAAAATCCTTATTAAGTAGTAATTTTCTATACGAAACGTTTTTATACGATTTTTTAATTATAAATTTAATCATGATACTGGCCTAAAGTGTCCTGGCCGAGACTTGTTTAGTTTATAAATAGTTTGATATCTTTTCTTATATAGTGGTCAACCGGTAGCTAATACACTGGAACTATGTCATTTCGTTTTGAAATTGGAATTTTGTTTACGTAGAGATGTTCAAGCCTTATTAAATTGAACTGAAATCAGTAGTGTAAGGTTCCCAAAGTTCGGAGTGTACTTATGTAGGAATAAGTGTAAATTCTCGTAAGGAACATTTCTGTATAAATTATGTAAATAATGATTTTTTTGTTTGTTTGTTTTCCTGGAACTAAATTGACATTTTGACATTTGATGTCAATAAAAAATATAAGTACAATGCGGAGCCGGTTATTTGTTCAATGTTGTATGAAGCATTGGTATCAACAATCTATGACTCCAATTGGGGTTGAATTTAGTCGTGTCTGTCCTATAGTGTCATATTTTACACTGAAGGATACCGTATGAAAATTTAATTAAGAAAAATGAGCGATACCTTCGCTTTGTAGTTTAAAAATCAGATCAATAAATCAATTAACCATACAAAATACACTAAAATCATGAAATACTATATCGACTTAGTACATTAATCTGTTTTCAACAGAGTTGTATTAGCATGAAAATCAAATGTTTAGATTGTCAAAGAATTTAATTTAAGTGCTGTGATCAGAACGATAATGACAATAGTGGTTGAATGTATGTACAAAATAAATGTATACAAAGTAATTAAAATAGTTCGACATGGAAGGATGTCATGGGTACTTTTGTCGTCGCGTGGCAACTTTGGTCCTTCGAGCCGGATGCCGCGCGACGATCCTTCGAGCCGGATTTAATGTTGTTGTGAAATTGGATTTTTATGTATGTTAATACGTTTCTTCGGCCAAATTGCTGGTCTTTGTTCACTAGCGTAGTATTAATATAGTTTTGCCTTCTCTTGTACATAATAATTGTATTTATGTATATATTTTTATAAACTTCCTTTCGAAGGATTTCGAAAAATATTGTTTTAATACCAAATAGATGAATAGATTTAAGGTTCCGAAGGAAATAATTATGATTCACTTTTTTTACGCTCAATTTTTTTTATTTGTTTTTCTTTGTATTTTTTTATTATTATTTTGGCATGAAATACATAATACAAGCAAGTTCAGTTTAGACACTAATTAATTTTTGTCACATTCTTTTATAACAAAATTTTCAGTATTACAACCTATTACTTTGTTTCAAAATTAATTTCATATTATGTGCAGAATTAATTACACACGGAGATTTTCAAATGGATAGTTTTTCTAGGTATATAAGCGATAGAAAGAGAAACGATCGCGGTGTCGTGAGCGGCAAACGAGATATCTGCATCCCTTTCACACATGCCTCAACTTCGACGCGATAAGAATATACTTAGTTATCCCTTTCGAATTGTATCTTCCATTCGAAGATGTACCGATGTGTATGTCGATTTTGTACTTAACAAGTTTTATGTACCACATGCCAAATAAACATGTTGATATTGGTCGATATATAACAAGTTTTTTTTAATCAATCCTATATATTAATATACATATACATATAGTATTTTATATCGACCAATTGAACTAGGTGATGACAAAAGATATAATAATATCGGATTGTTTTGTTTTTTTTTTTATTTTCTCATTTTTTTATTATTGAAATTGTGAAATTTGATCCACGGAAGACTAATCGAACATTTTGGATACCGACATTTGTATACAGAATCATGTGTCCTTCTTGAAGACAACACACTCCTGACTCCTTAAGCCAGCATAGTGGAGGCGACTGTTATATGCGGACATCTGGTATATGGCAGACTACTATTATTATTAATTAATTAGTTGGCTTAACCAACCTAAGTGATGACTAGAATTTTCTATCAATTCTCATCCCGTGCTTGGTAATTGGCGTATTGAAGGGCCGTTATTTCAACAAGGTTTCTAATCAAGGATCAATTGAATTGTCGTTTAAAATTAGCTTCCTTTGTTTTTAAAGTACAAAGATGATTACTTAATGTGAAATTGCATTAAAATCTTTATTACAATTTGATGTTTTTTATTTATTTCCTATTGGTTATTGGTGGTCAAAATCCTTTCTTAGCGGATGCCTACGTCATGACATCTACCTGCATGCCAAATTTCAGCCCGATCCGTCCAGTGGTTTGGGCTGTGCGTTGATAGATCACTAAGTCAGTCACCTTTGAGTTTTATATATATAGATTTAAATATTCATTTGGATTTTTTCTTTCGTTATATTTTAATAAGTAACGATTTCTTATAAATGCGTGTAACGGAACGTAATGACAGCTGGGTAGCAATGGATTATCATCATTGGTCAAAAACCACGTTAACAATTCTTCACACATGTGATTGGTTTATTTGTTTCGTCTGACTGAAGTGACGTTCGTAATTTTGAACTGTACTCAGTAAATCTATGCTTGAACATAATTTCTGGATACGGATCTCGGCTAACGGAAAAGGAAAGAGATTAATAAAACCAATATTTCTGAACCATTTGAATTTTATTGTTTTTTGTAAACCAAAAGCTTTTTTCATATATAATATTTAACCAGATTTTACCACGCAATTATATTTTTTTTTAAATTACAAAACAAAAATTGATTTTAAAAGTATTTACGAAACGCAGATGTTTCGCTTCATATTTGCTAATAACTGGTTCACAAAATAAGTACTAATGCTATATACTACGATTGTGGCTTAATTTTGATGTTCTTAGCCATTAAGATTTAGTCAATACTGTGATAATAAGCGCTACAAGCTGTAACCGTAGCTGTAAGATTCGACAAGTTACCGTAAATTTCAATACCCAATTTGATTTCTTTGTTTAACAATTTTTAAAATTATTCACTTACATTTCTAAATATAAATTTCCTGATAAGTAACAACAGATGGTTCCCAAACTTTCAGTGTTGCAACCCATTCTCGTGCAAGCTGCGGGAGCTGCGATCCCCGATTTATTTAGCTAACATTGCATTGCTATAAATTTCGCTTCTGCTAATACACTAATGCCGCTTTTTCGAGCATTTTTATTTTTTAAACATACAATCACTTTGGGAACCACTGCATTAACCAATGATTATTTTTCTATACCACAGTGATGACTTGATCTTTTGTCTTTCCTCAATCCTTACACTAACAATAACGGTCGAAAAAAAAAGAATCAAGACATTAAAATCAAATACTACAAAAATACAGTGATACAATGAACGTGATATTGAAATTAAATTTAAAAATACTATTTCTATAAACTTGATTATGATTCGACTAACTATAGTTGCTTTGAAGAGGAAAAAAAAGACAACGACCATTTCAACACAAAAATTTACAACTATGTAAAATAGCTCGTTTCCACTGTATGCGATAAACAAAACTCATATATTATTACAACCAAAATATACAAATATATATGTATATGTATTTCGTGGAACCAAGCGTCACAAAGACAAACCGTTAAAATTCAAAATAACTAAAGCGAAAAAAAACATATATGGAAAATTAAACTATGTCCGTCATTGTAAAATTTCACGTGAAAACAAGAAATTTTACAAATTGTCCGAAGCTACGAGACGTATAGCTTCGCTTTCGCTTGGCATTCGCTTACCACACGCACACAAACACACGACAATTATAATTGATTTCAACAAAACAATTGAAATAAATTATAAAACACACACCTTCCAATAGGAAGCCAAAATATTAGAAAAGGTCTAATTTAACGATAGAAAAATAAACTCGAGCGATTCCCGTGCCACTACGTCGGCTTTAACGAGAAAACTTAGGCATTTCCTAATATTTTAACAGTCCACACTAACAAAAAAAAACATATTCTAGACATGATATTATTAGCATGGTGTTTTACAAGATAAATTTTCTCCCACTTTCCACAATCTGAACGTAATACTTTACAGATCAATACCATGCTAAAATAAGCCTGTCTAAATATGTAAGTTGCATTTCAGCAACCGAGATGTTATCATGACAAACGCCCGTTTTCACCAAATTAAAAGAAAAGAAAAGAAAAAACAAAAATTTACGTTTAATAAAAACAAAAGTATCGGTGAAAACGAGCGTTTAAGAGACCGGTTTATCTGTTTCAAAAGCAATCCCAACTCACAATTTAATGCTGTATTTGACGAAAGTTTAAACGATATTGATAAACCGGCTCAAGTAATATTTAAAATAGAAATTGTAAAAAATAAAATTTAGCATTATTGTCAAATATTTTGGCATCTCAAAAAGGATCGAAACAAGTCAAATTTTGTGAGAAAAAAAATACTATACTATAGTTTAAATAAGCATAGATACATATATATAGTGCCAATATATGAACTAACACCAAAACGACAAAGGCACACGTCAAACATTCAAAAATTGTACTTAAGGTGCCAAAACTTTGATTTAAAATTCACACTATTAGTTTGATCATGACCGCCTTAAGATTAAACCCAGCTTTTTATTGCACTACCCCCTTTCCTGACAATCATGCCGACCCATTCAGGCATGTAATTGGAATAATGTTTTATCCGATGAATTATATACTCAAATAAAAAGGATAGTCAACGACCAAATCAATAATGCGAACCCACAAACGTTATTTACATAAGCCATTACGAAATTGTAGTATTCTCAACAAACAGTCGACCTGCAAAATATACACATTTTAATCGAATTAGTCAATGAAAGAACACCCTACATACAAATGTCTCTCTTTCACAAGTCCACGACCCATGCTTCTTGCAATAAACCGGCAAATCTATACCGACTGATGTAAATAACGCGTAAAAAGCGGCGCTGTAATAAAGTCCTTATGCGAAGGCACTAAATTTGAACTATTCGTGTACATATATAAATATAACTCTTTTCGACTTTATTAAAGCGCCGACTTTCGATATAATTTCACAAAAATAACTATCATTGTTGTAAACATTGCACCATAAACGATCAATAATTTGATAGCTAACTTTGACATGTATACTGTCAAATTACAGACTCGTCTACACAAAATTTCAACAAACGTATTCATTGGCGTAGCCACGGTGGGGCTCTGACCTATAACTAACTACAATACTCAATATCTGTAAGAAACTCCACACTCGACACAAAAAAATTAACCAGGGTAAGATCACGGATATAGTTTGCCAGTTACATATTATTTTAGAATGCTGCCCCACCCTGAACCCATGGCTGGCTACGCCCATGAACGTATTACAAGATTGTCCACGACGATTTCTCCAAAACAATTATTAAAAGCTCCCCGATAAGTCAAGATAATTTTTTCATTCATACCTACATTTTGACATACGACAAACCTCCATAACATTTCTAGAGACAATCTCAAACTACCCAATAAACATACAACAATATAATTTTTGCATATTTAAAACAACATAATTTTTTTTACATTTTATCTACAATGAACAAAAAAAACATATATATACATATTTAATGTCAATATTTTATGCTGAAATATTGTCGAAAAAAAAGTCAATACTGAACGGAAAGATCATGCTTTTTAGAACAAGTCACGTGATTACTTCCATCAATCCATATATATATATACAAAAACAAAACTATTTGAAGAATTTCACCCGCGACATAACTCATAACCCTACAAAGTAATAATCAATCGATATATACAACTTTTCAATACAAATACGTGCCTTGAATTTCTAAACCGCCTTCAATCGTTTCGAACTCGAGCTGTTATACGAAGACAAATTACAGTAATGCTCCGCTTTACGCGAGGGATACGTTCCGGAAAAAATCGGGTTAACTGAAATTTCCGCGACCACAGAGAAGTTGATGACTACATTATGTTTATACGCACTCTTTCGCGTAATTTAATAATAAATTTTAATGTCGCGTTATAGTGAAACCGCGCATAACGGAGTCGCGTAAAGCGGGGTATTGCTGTAATTAGAACGAGCCTGCACCCTGTTTCGGACGGAAACGTATCCAACTCGTAAATCATTAATTTGCCATTTATAAGAATATAATAAGAAACTTGCGTCATAAAATAAACGTTAACTCCGTCCTAAATTATACTGATAAAAGCCAATTGTAAAAGACCAAAAGCAATATTTCAGGGGTGACCAAACTCCTTTTCAAATTTTTCATGAGCTGTAATTAAATACGTATTTAAAAGGTATACAAAAAAAGAGATTTAAAAAACGTTGCACTAAGTCCTTCATATTTGTTGTCGATAAATTTGAAACATATACGAAACGATATTTTTTTAAAAATAGCACAAAAATGGAAAGAAAACTCGGGCTATTTTTATGTACTAAAATTCATTATTAATAAACTATTTTTTTATTTATCGAGTCACAAATAATCCTTCAAAGAGCCCCTGTTGACCACCCCTGCAATATTTTAACTTAACAGCCGTTTGAGGAAGGTCAAAAAATAAGCTAAAACAGAAAGACATTTCAAAATTTCAGTACAGCAAGTGAATATTTTTGCGTTAGTCTATATTTAAAACTTAGTGGTGGGGTAAAAATTACTTCCTTATTTAAATGTCCTCAGATGACCGATTAAGACTTGAATGAACGCCACCTTTTCAACCGATCTTTTTTTTCATATTAATAAACGTGGCATTATAGAAAAACATGATTGAGAACTGATAATTTTCTTTAAAAAATCCAGAGCACGTGTCGAATATAATTACCTATAATATCTAAAATAAAACTATATATACAAATATTTAAAAAAAAAAACACCAGAGCTGTCATTAAGTAATTGGCGAGAATTGTAAATCAAAACAAGAAAAATTTGATGACGTACAAGAAGGGCAAAAACACAATGATTTTTTTTTTACTGAATTTTTAAACAATATTATTCTTTTTCAAATTTAATATATAACCAAATCATTGAGACAAACACGAATTCGTTTTTTAAATAAACTTGACAGTTGTTTTTTTTTTTGTGAAACTGGACAGACTGTCATCTGGACAGTATTTAAAACTATTAAGTGACTAGATACGATGCATGTTCAATTACTCAATTCTTATGCTCCGTTCACATATGTCGCCTGTCGGGCCCGGATTTTAATCGGATGTTCCAGTGGCAGAGTATTTTATATGAAGCCATTCACACTTGTCCGACACCGATTTTGTGTCGGCTGTTTTGCGAGCCCTCTACGCCCGGATAAAAATCGTCTCCAACCTCGCTCGCCTATGAGTAAGGCGACTGAAGCGAAGTCTGAAGCGACTGGTGTAAACAGAGGCGCCGAGAAGCGATTAAAATCCAGAGCCCACAGGCGACATATGTGTAATTACCAAATTAATTTCAATAAATTTACACACATCAACCTAGTCAATGAAGCAGAAAATAAAAATTAAAAAAAAAAACCTTAAAATCTGATTAACACAAGTGTTGTCCCAATAAAATGTAAGATTTAATTTAATAAAACTTATATAAAAGTCGATTGAAATAAAAAAAAAGTATATCAACACAATTTCTTAGTACAATTTTCAGTTTTTGAACGAATCCCTTAATCTACATCTGGTTATTACCAATTGTAACGTAGCGTCCATGATTTAAGATTCCATTAGGGCCTTGGAGTAGTCCTTTAGAGCCTTACCTATATACCCTAAAAAACAGAGCCTTCATCTTAGCACGATTTAAAATTAATTTTTTCCATACAATTAGTACACCCCGTCAATCCCCAAACAAAATTCGTATCAGACTACTGAAAATCACACCAACAACTCTAACAAATAGTTTCTCAAAGCTTTCACTTATGTATTGATTAAGTAGAATTTAAAAAATAATATTTATTCTGTCACGAGAAAGTACTCAAAAAATGATTCTCTCATCTACAAGTTACCGCTAAATAATTCATTTGAAACAGTAAAAAAATATATATCGGTTTCTTTACAATATTACAAATTTTCACATTAAAAAGAGATACAAAAAAAAAAAAGAAAAATATCACTCAATAAATACTTAAGTTCTGTAAGCTTAGAGAAACCATAACAGTTTTTTTAAAACTTGACATTATTTACAAATTGACATGTTACGAGGCAGAGAAAGGCTTCTCCGTGAACGACTTGACGTAGGCCTCGTGCAGTTTATTCACGAAGTCCGTGTCGTTTTTGAGTAAATAATTAAACGCCTGCAGCAGCTGGTTCCGTGTTAAGGGCTCAGGCGTGGGCCTTACATCTGGTGTTGACGCAGTGAACATGGTCGGAGGCATTAATGCAGGCTTCTGGAAATTAGTATGTAGTTTTATTTAGGTAATCTCGACACCCATTGCATACATATTAACCTGTTAACCGGGGAGGTTCCTTTCTAATTAGGTAACACACAAGGGGCGTGTCAAAACGTCACACCCATAGATCCTCATTTCAAATATCAGACAAAATTTGTATTTATATGTCAAGCTCGGTGAACAGGTTAAAATCCTATTGGAACACTTGCACTTGCCAAAACACAATTATACTTAATAACATACAGCAACTATAATAGCACCTTGTTCACTTCATTAATAGATATAATAATATTAAGTACTAGATGTCATTAGTTACAGATTATCACTTGTAGCTTCATTCAATGTATTCCAAATTATTCAACACTTTAATATCGTCTGACAGGTTATTATACAACTATACTTAAAAAGGAAGCTTTTTAATACTATTCCAAGCTTCTATATTAGCTTCTTTATTTTGATCAATTTAATAAGATATTTCATAAGCTTTACTACCTATTGTTCATTTAATTATTTTTTTAAAGCATCATTGATATTATAACATATATTTCATCTGCAGACTTATGAGACCTAATCCTCTCGTCTACAGTAATATGACATGCACATTCTGCTGACAATTATTTGTTACAAATCATAGCTAAAAATATCAGAACAAAGAAACACCTAAAGAAATACCATTTATATATAGAATAGAACAAAACCCTGATGAGGTTGTCAATTAATAGGATCTACGTCTATTCAAAAACACACTTCCTAGAAGTATAATTACATTACATTAAAACACGGTTTATTTTAATTAATTGCGTTTATAGTACACTTGAAGAAACAAATAAAAAATAAACACCTGTTTTTTTTTAAATATGAACAGTCTGTTTACCCCAATATTTTTGACACTGACTGTACAATAAGAAATTTGTATTGAATAAAAGCAGATATATGTTTACATGAGAACTAAAGTTAATTTATAAAACATGGATGCTCTATGCCAGTGTTTCCCAACCTTAGTCTTTCTAAAATTCTTATGCCCCCCTTATGTAACCAAACACCCAGTTGATATTTTAGTCTCGTCAAGCGAAATTATACCTAATAGTTATTTATCGCAATTATTTAAGAATTTGCTTTTTTCGTTAAATTTGGCACCGAAATCTAGTATTGCATTTAAATGGCCTGAAGTGTAAGGGTTAAACTCGTGTCGAGTCCATTTTCGAACTGCCCTACTTTGGGAAACTGTGTGCTTGTACATATGGCAAAAAGATTTTACCAAATATATACCCTAAAGACCCTATTATCTCCATCTATAAAGGTAAGGTATATCAGTTGTATTTTTAAAATTTTGAACAAATAAACTTTTTAAAAAAATATATAGGATTTTACATCCAAATGCAATAACCATTACAGCTGCAAAACTTTCGAAAACTGGCATAAAATATTTAAAATAAACATGATAGTAAATATGTCATATCGTATTTTTATTTAGATATCAATGCTGATAAAAAAGCTTGGACATAATCTATGGCATTTTATGTTTACCCTTAGGTATATAATATATAGGATGACATGAATATATAAATAGGATGACAATGCCCCCTATACAGCAGCTATTCTTCTATGTCATAGTAGATTTATTATATGTCATTATGACATTAGTATGTAAGTGGGCAATGCCAGTATACAGCAGCTAAATCAAATTAATAATTATTAAATTAATAAATTTATTTCATTTATATTTGTATATGTATTGACGAGTAAAAGCACTCTATTGGAGCCCATTTGCTAAAAGTAAATAAATAAAAAAATAAAAATAAAAATTATCTCACATTGAGGGTAGACAGCAAAAATACTATTATATCTTAATTGTAATTTGTACAAGGTTGAAATTAATTTTATGATGCAAATAGATGTATTTTAGTTTGTTTACATGGGCATAAAGAGATTATTACTTACAGAAGTGGAAGTCGCATCTTGGGACTGATTTAAATACGTCGCCAAAGGTGATGCAGGCTTGGGCGATGATATGTGCATGAAGTTCAACTCAGTCTCCAACGCCGGTAGACCATTCGTCTCCGAAGCCTTCTTAGCAGACAACGTCCTTTGCCTATGCTTCTGGCCTTTCTCTATTGGTGTCGATTTAAAAAACGAATTTTGCCTTAAGGATGTTTCTAATGGATTACCATTTGTGCATGTTTCCTGTGGCGTCACGGATCTCTGTTGCTTTTCTATATGCTCTACAGAATGGGCCGGATTGCTCATTAATCTCTGCAGCAACAGCGGTGCCTCTCTATTATCAGCAGGTCTCTGACCGAATACCCCTGGAGAAGGCAAAGACGACACTGGCGGCATCTGCGTGGTTCCTCCGCCAGCTTTTGCAAAGAAGTCCATGACACTTTGTGACGTCATATCTGGCGCCTTGGCTACCGGCGCTTCTTTACTCCCATTCTTAATATTAAAATCATCCTGTGCTTTACTTAACATGCCAAATATGTCAATAGGACCCGATGCAGAGTTAGAATTGGCAACGGGCGTTTGAGGAGAGTTCTCAGGTGGCTTTGGAGAATCTTTCACGAGAGCCTGCAACTTCGTAGCTATCCTGACACATTCGTCTTTATCGTAAAACCATATTCCGTAAATGTGACATTTACTATTTCTATACAATAAGAATGGCTCGTTTAATTGTAATTCTAATCCGTTCATTATAGGTTCTATTAAATTACTAGTGTTTAACCTATTCATAATTACCAAACTATGATAGGGCTCCCCACTGCGACTGTACACAAACAAAGCGCCTTCTACACTCGTTTTCTCCCATTCGGTATCGTCAAAAGTATAGAGGGCTACGTGTGTTGCGCTGTCTATAATACTTTTCGCGTACGGATCCGCTCTCTTCAAAGCTGCGAAATTCATTTGGAAGCCGGCGTCAGCCATATCAATTTTAATGATTTAAGAATTTTACACAAACGAGCATCACAGAAAAATGACACAAAAACTGTTTCGCCATATTTGGCAACGTTCCATTATTGGAACATTTATGTATCCAAAGGTGAAAGTTACATAATAATGACGTATATGTAAATAACAATTTGTTTCACCTATTACACTAAACTATACAAATATAATTTAAATTTATTAAGTTAATTTTATCATGTAAATATAAAATAAATATCCGTTTTTGTTTGTTATGTCTTTAAATGAATATGCATATATGGGAACGTTAATGTTTAGGTTGCCAAGTGCCAAACCATAAGTTTTTGGCGGGAATTATAATCAATTTAAAAATATTAACGCTTGAGCACGTTTAGTAACAATTCATTTAAGTAATGTTATAAATAAAAAAAATACAATAATAAACATAGATATAGTCTTCCATTTTGGAACAGATAAACTATATATAATGCCAACGGCATTAAGCTCGCCTATGTAAAGAAATATCACTACTATAATATTTCTTTTTCTTAAATGGATGTAGAATATTCGATTTCATTGTTGTTGTATAAATTAGAAATGAAATACAATGATTTTTTTTATTAAAATAATTAATATTGTATATCTATATTCGACGAATTATAAATCATTGTTGTTTTTACAAAGAAAAACGTTCTGATATGAAAAGTTTATCACAAGTCGGATGATTCAATAGAATTGTTTATTTACATGTTCTACTGTCAGCTGTTCTGATTCTATGATAGTTGTCTATTATTTAATTAGTGTAAACCGGAGTTTTGTTTAATTAGAATCGGAAAAACAAATTAAAATATAGTTAAATTACGTTTTAATTGTTTGGCTAGCAGTAGTAAAATCTGGAAAATATCTTGTTATTGTTCTCTGTTTTAATTGTGTCTATTGTCTGGTGATAATTATATAATCAAATTATCACAAAATAAATGACCTATAACCCTATTCACCATCCCCATGTAGATAACATGAACGCAGTCGTTAGTTGCCAATGACAATTTAGCTGGCAAACGTCATTTTGAAGTTTACGCATGTGGCGGTCGGTTGGGTGTTTTTTCAAAATAATAATTATAAAATATATTTTATTGCTGTATTAAATTAGATAATTTACTTTAAGATAATAAATTTTATTTAGGTTAACATTATCGGGTTGAGAAATAGTCGCGTGTATAAATATTTAGTTTTATAAGTGGTTTAAAATGAGATCGAATGTATTGGTGATTGGTAGCGGCGGGCGGGAGCATGCTTTATGCTGGAAGTTGGCAGAGTCCGCTTATGTTAACCACATATATTGTGCCCCAGGGAGCATCGGTATATCCAGCACTAAAAAAGTTACAAGTATCGAGCTTAACGTTAAAGATTTTCCAGTAAGTATTGAGTTTTTTTTGTTCTTTATTTTATTTTTATTTACGTGTGTTACTTGTAGCTTCATTAAGCATTTATATGTATAAAACATATATATTAAAACAGTTAAGAAATATTATCGCTAAATAATCATAAATTACCTTTTATGATTCAATACAAAATGATATATATTTAAAACTACTTTGAAAATCTTTTTTTAGCTTAATGACGTGTTGGTTTTTAATTATTTTAATTTGATTTCGAATATTTAATAAACACAGATTAAAGTAATTAAAAAAATGTGATAGTGAGCCATTAAGTTTTTTATAATTTGTATTTTTATTTTTTGTTACGTGATTAGGTATTCCTAGAATTTTATTTTTGAGTTATTAAATATAATAATATCTTTTTTAATTTTATTTTCTTAATATGAGAAGAGCTACATATAGGATGCAAGACTCCAGCTGACATTTATTAAAAAAAAAACTTTTATTTTCTTTATTTTATACCTTATTATCATTACAAATTAAAATAGACTAGAAATATGTATCTTTTTGTTGATTTATATATTCAAAGTATAATATATTTTATCTTATGTAATGTATCTAAATGTAATGTTACTTAATAAAACTGTCAGCTACGGTGATTGTCTAAAATTATGAAATAGTCAATCATACAGAAGTAATAATGATAACCTCTGACTGTGGAGTCATGGGTCGTGGCTGAGATCTTTTTTTTACAAAATATTCCATGAGATAAAATATCTGTTATTGTCTCCATTGACATTGACTCGAGTGTGTTCGCCTTAATCTTAGAAAGTACTTTGTATGTAATAATATATTTTTAAACCGTATTTATTATTTGAGACCTTATAGTTAGTCCCATGTAAATATTTAGAAAATACAAATATTCTAATTTAATAATTTAGATTAACACGTCGAAGACCGCATGCCTACTGGTGGGTCACTCCGCAACAACACCACCGGTCTTGCGTGCTCACGGATGGACACTCGAAGTGTTTTACTTGGGGACCGCTTGTACACCGCTGGGCATGATTTAAATACATGCAATACAAAAAAATATTTGAAAATAATACACATAATAAAAAATGTTGGTCCATATGTGAAAAATACGATTTTTCCATGAGGTCTTCAACATGTTAATATAAAAAACGTGATAATTAAACATCATCTTATGAAACATCACATCAGAAATAATAAATGTCATAGGCAACATTATAAATTTATTTCAGAGCATAATAAAATGGTGCAAAGAAAACCAGATCAAATTGGTTATGGTTGGACCGGAAGATCCTCTTGCGAACGGAATTGCAGATGCTCTGACGGCAGCTGGGATCTCATGCTTTGGCCCAACAAAAGCTGGAGCCCAGATTGAAGCCAACAAGGACTGGGCGAAGAACTTCATGTCTAAATACAACATACCTACTGCCAGATATCAGTCCTTCTCTGACGCTAAAGCTGCTAAGAATTTTATTAATAGGCAAGTAAGATTTACTGTTACTTCTGCATCCAATTTTTTGTTATAATAATAAGACTTTGAAGAAGAAGCTTTGTGTGAGAGACAGGCTTTATGGTCGTCATTGGACTGTAGAAGCTGAACTTCGAACACTCAGGGAGGCATGGGGAGTCAGCTAAATTCGCGACATTAGTTTTTTTTTTTCAATATAAACACAAACATATTACAATATTCATCAAGATTCAGTGCCTTTTTTGTATTAGTTTAGCATATAACCTTTGTCATGTGTCTTATTGGTCAGTACTACTACTTTCAAGTGATCTAGCACTTGGAAGTAGTCAGATATAAAGCTAGAGTCTGGTCACTGGCGAGCGCCCCACCCTGACTCTGACCAGTAAGGTACCTAATCAAACCTAAAAAACTTAATTATCCATGTACTAACTTTAAAAAATTAACCAGGGTAGGACCGCAGTTACATATTATTTTAGACTGCTGCCCCACCCTGAGCCCATGGCTGGCTACGCTCATGGTCACATGTCAGACTACCATTTAAAAATGGAAAGATAAGCATTCTTATTTAGCCCAAGTACTTTTTTTTTAACTAATTTATCAAATGAGGACATTTATTTTGCTCGTCTCGTCTTTATCGAAGGTTGGAGTTGTGAATGTGATATTTACTTAGTAACCTTGTGAACGCTTTTTTTTATATATGTACTAGCTTTTACCCGCGTCTTCGCTCGCATTTAAGTCATTAAATAAGTATCAGAGAACTATACTCAATATTTTACAGAAGTCAATTGGAAACTATAGTAAAAAATTAAATAAAAAGTATCCTATGTTACTTCTAGTACCTCCAAAAATATGTGTACAAAGCTTCATGATGATCGGTTAAGTAGTTGTTGCGTGAAAACGTAACAAACAAACTCACATTCACATTTATAATATTAGTAGGGATATCAACGAGTCCTATTAACGTAGTTGAAACTAACATTTTCTCAATGGTTTCTGAGATACTTAATACAACAATAAAGTATTTATACAAATAAACCATGCACAATGACTACCTATTTTAAATAGCTCTTCTGTGAGGTTGCGATTTTGTATATCCCGAAATAATTAATAGACTTATTAAAACAACTATATGTTAAAAAAAGCTTTTATTACTTTTAAAAGGTACCATGTTATATAAGAAAAACATGAAGTTAGATTAGACCAGCCATTCTCAAAGCGTGTTCCGTGGAACCCTAGGACTAAAATACTGCAAAAAAATACCTACCAAAGGGAGATTATAAGGTTACATCTAAATATTCCAACTAAATATTACATTGCAATATGATTATTCATAAATACATATTATATAAATCAGTTTTTTATAATTATATTAAGGCTTTTTCCTTCGCCAATAAAGTTTGAGAACCGCTGGATTAGACATTTTGTTGAAATAAGTCTTCGATTGTTATAGTGCGGATTTCCCAGCTCTGGTTGTAAAAGCTTCAGGATTGGCAGCAGGTAAAGGTGTAGTGGTTGCCAGCAGCAAGGAGGAAGCGTGTTCGGCTGTTGATGACATTCTTCGGGATGCCAAATATGGTAGCGCTGGCAGCACTGTCGTGATTGAGGAGCTACTTGAAGGGGAGGAGGTTTCTGTAAGTTTTTTTTGATAATAAATTTGATTTGCGATTAACGTTTTGGTGGTTATGTGCAGTAAGAACTAATTCAATAAAGTAAAGCAAATAAAATGCAAATGTTCCTCAGGTACTGGCCTTCACGGATGGTGAAACAGTGAGCCTGATGCCACCAGCTCAGGACCACAAACGTCTTGGCGAAGGTGACACGGGCCCCAACACAGGTGGTATGGGCGCTTATTGTCCCTGCCCTCTGATCACTCAAGATGAACTCGAGAGGGTTAAAGAGGAAGTTATATTAAGGGCTGTGCAGGGTCTTAAAAAGGAAGGCATCGATTATGTTGGTGAGTACCTTACTTTTTATACAGTAATACCCCGCTTTACGCGACTCCATTATGCGCGGTTTCACTATAACGCGAAATTCATGCGAAATGCGTATAAACATAATGTAATCATCAACTTCTCTAAAGTCGCGGGAATTTCAGTTTTTTCCGGAACATATCACTAGCGTAAAGCGGGGCATTACTGTACTTTCTTAAATTCCGCTTTAATCTCAAATGTCGCATGTTATCTCACCTCCCTTCTGCCCCCTCCCTTCTGCCTCTACCCCCTTTCACCTTGTTTACTATACGCAATAATCGTTGGACCTTGTATTGTACAAAAATATCGTATATTTTTTTCTAGACTCAACTGGTGTTTGCTTGTCGAACGTCGGGAGTGATAACGACTCGCGACTACGCGCAATAATATTGTTGAATTTTATTCCAAATGTATCAAATTTGAATGCTTTGTTTTACGTGTCATATTATAATAATATGCGAATATTATATTTGAAAGCTTATTGGGGTTTGTCACCAATTTGTCTCTTTAAAATACAATATAGAACGAATTTCTTTCGAGATATTTTTTGTATGAAAATTTAGAGCTTACGAAACGTCGGGTTAAAATATACGAATAAGCCGCAAAAAGTAGTTTTATATTTTTTTATTACAAAAGAAAACACAATTAGTATGAATTGTTAGGTGCTTTTTTTCTTGAAGGCTTATTTTAAAATAAATCATTGATGAATGATAGATGAAAACCTAGTGTGATTGAGATGATTGTGTGTACGTTGGTGTGCTTATATACTTAGGTACTAGCTTAATTTACATTAATTGTACTATTATATTTAAAGCTAATCA
The DNA here is from genome assembly GCA_028551675.1 of Tineola bisselliella. Classification (NCBI taxonomy): domain Eukaryota; kingdom Metazoa; phylum Arthropoda; class Insecta; order Lepidoptera; family Tineidae; genus Tineola; species Tineola bisselliella. The sequence continues at coordinate 27,645 of JAPWLS010000958.1, forward strand.
ACAATTGTACCTACTAACGTTATATTGTACAGGCTATGATTGACGAGTTTCTTGTGATTTCATCTCGTCATATGCCTTTCCGAAACTTATACGAAATATAGGTTTTTGATTTTATTATACTAGCTTTCACCCGCGGCTTCGCTCGCATTTAAGTCATTAAATAAGTATCAGAGATCATTTCAACAGAACTATACTCAATATTTTACTATAGTCAATTGGAAACTATAGTAAAAAAATATATATGTTACTTCTAGTACCTCCAAAAATATGTATACAAAATTTCATGATGATCGGTTAAGTAGTTGTTGCATGAAAACGTAACAAACAAACTCACATTCGCATTTATTATATTAGTAGGGATATCTAGATGGGTGATCTGTGGAAGGAGGAAGTTTAAGGGATCGCGTAATTTTGGTTAATTGTACGTCCCATACAATTTACGTCATAAAGAGTGTGATCTACTTGTGACGCATTGTTGGAACCTATGACCCCTCGTGTATTTGGTTTATAGTTCCACAAATAAACGCGATAACAACTATACATGTACGTAGATATATCTTAACATAACCCGACATAATTTAATAGCCTAGTGCAGTAATTCTCAACCTTTTTTTGTCACACTTTTAAATGAAATTATTTTGCTTATAATTCCCGCTACATTAGGTCGATGAAGGAAAATAACCTCCACAAACATTCAATAACTTGTCTCGACGCGTTTCGCCACTTCACGTGGCTTCATCAGGATACGTGTGGTCGCTTCGGCTTCGCTTCGACGACTATTTCCGCAAAGTAACGCCTGAAACAATCAATACTTTTAAATGTTGATTGACTGTGTAAAATAGTTTATGATAATAATTTTGAATGTAAAATAAAATAGTATGTACTACAAAAACGACAGTACGTTTATTAAGGGATTAATTGCAAGTTAATAATAAGAATACTTTTAAGGAGAAATTTGAGTTTGTAAAGGAAAGACTCTTTTACTGTTTTATATGTGTGTTTATTGGCGTTCCAGTTTTACGTGATAGATTTTACATTTAAATTTCACACCAAGTTAACGCTACGTTTGCCTATATATATATAGCGCTTGGCGTCTCGCAACCCCTCGCGCCTACGCAGTCGAGGTGACGTCAGCGCCGGTTCGACCAATCCGGTTGTATTGAGTGAGATGAGGGAAGGAACACATGGACAGCTCGTTACAAGTTTCATATTTAGTATTTTTAAGGGCCGTATTCAAAAATAATACTTGAGCGTAGTTTGATCTGTGATCAGCTGTGAACGGCTCAAATGTAAATGTGAGTTTGTTTGTTACGTTTTCACGCAACAACTTCTTAATCGATCATC
>JAPWLS010001564.1:0-53922 GCA_028551675.1 Tineola bisselliella
AATGAACACATATATATACATACATAGTTAACAATTAAGCTTTAGGATATTTTAAAGTATATAAGAGCTTCCTAAAACGCCTAAGGAGCGTCCTTCTTTGACATATCATCATATAAAGTGCTATCAGCAAGGCAACCTTGGTTATCATATGATTTAAATGTCAATTTGGCATTGTCTCAAATATTAATTTAAATTTATTATTTATTATATATATTAAATAAATTATAATGATATAGTCTGGTTTGAGAGTCGTGTTATAACAAAAAGATATTTAATCAATTATTACTTATTTATTTATACTAGAGATGTGCCGATTATGACTTTGGCCGACTAGCCGATTAGTCGGTTGTAAATAAGCCGACTAGTCGGCGATTAATCGATTAATCGGTTTAAGGGATTCCCGTGACGCTTCGTTTACAGCTGATTCGCTGCAATTTCAGTCACTACTGACATGTGTACAAATATAAATAACAAAAAAAGTTTTTTATGTTTTACAGCTCTTTAATGCCGATTAGTCACCGACTACGATAGTGGCTGGATAGTCGGCTTTACCGACTAGTGGCCGACTAGTCGGAACATCTTATTTATTTATACATTTTAAGACACGTTTTATTTTAAATAAACACACTTAAAAAAAAATACTACGTTTTAAAAAAACTGTGAGTGGTCTGTGAGACCGCGCGTACACGGTTAAAGGTTAATTATTACAAATAAATGATTAATAGAAAAGTTGCCGCCGTCTCTCTGTCTATAAAATTACTACACGTTTCTATTCATAGCAGCAGCGTTTAGAGAACAAAATTGATTTCCATTGGTTAATGCTGTGAACTGCAACAATGTTTAAATGAACCGATCTATTTGGATAGATGATCTACGTCACAGTTCATGGAAACACGCAATGATGTCTGTTGGGATCGTTAGCTAATATTATTATGAAAATATATGAAGAAACACTGAAACACATGTTGTCTTTTGTGTTATTTTTTTATTGATAGCCCAGCATATGACCACACTCCGCCTGATGTTAAGCTAGAGTGCGGTCCATGAGTGGAGACAACTGTTACTACAGACCGATGTCCGCGTGCAACAGTCGCCTCCACTATGCCGGCTTGAGGAGACGAATATGCTCTGTCTAAACTGACAGGGCACACTCCTCTCGTTATTCCTTCTTTCATATTTTGTTGTTCTTTTATAAATGTATGTATTACAACACATTTATAACAGTCTAAACTCCACGTAACGTCACTCGATTTAACGACAAACTCGCTAAAGCGTCCGAAATATTTTTTTCCTTTTCTAATTCAGATTTTTCTTCTCTCCATTTAACGACAACTCTCTATAACGCCATTAAAGGCACAGTCCCTTCAGTATAGAGTTTACACTGTATTTTTAAATTACGATATATTTTTATTATTAACCAGCAAATCATTACACCTGAGCTCCTTCCACCATTACACTTTCTAAAATTAAAGATTTAATTATTATTAAGATAAAATTAGCTCTAAAGATTTTAAGTTGATTTTTGCTTCATGTATTTATGAGATTGTATTGTATTTTTACGTAGTAATACGTTTTATTATACGTATTAACGTTATTTTAGTAGTTTTTGCGTAGAGTTCAGACTTCAATTGTCAATCACACATACGAAAATATACCAATCACATGCTAGAAAAATTGTTGACGTGATTTTTGACCAATGATAATAATCCATTGTAACTGTCTACTGTCATCTAGCTGTCATTACGTTCTGTTATACGCTTTTATAAAAAATCGTTTCAATCGTTACTTATTAATATATAAATAATAGAAATGAAAAAATGCTAATTAATGTTTAAACTGGAATATTTGATATATCAGTATAAAATGAAAATCGTTTATCAGCATAGGCACTAAAGGCGCGCGCTTGCTCATCGTTAGACTCTGCAATGGCTTCGGAAAGGCATGACGAGTAGAAGACCACAAGGAACTGGTCAATCATAACCTATATGCAACATATTACTGCATAAAATGGAATAAAATACATTTAAGTAATGATCAGATGAACACAGATCAAACTACGTTCAAGCGTTATCTCTGGATACGAGCCTTAGTATATTTTCTGTGTAGATGTTAGGTAGTCGTAGTAATATAAGATTCTAATTAGTTTATCCGAGTCAAAGCCAATACCTATTTGACTAGATATAAGTTTGAATGCTTCTGAATAATAATATGTCATATCATTCTAATTAAACCTACGTGTGAAGTTTCGCTGCCAATATTGTACAGTCACTATTAATCTTTGCTATTTACCACGCCCTAAATGAGCTAAAAGTAACCTCCCTCGTATAAAATTTATGTTAATAATAAAATTAATTAGGGATTTGATTTTATGTTGAAATCTTTTGTGAGAGATTTTATTTATTTATTTATTGGGTCCACAAACAGAGTTCCACAACTAGACTAGGAATTAACATCACACTGAGAATTATAACAATCAGATTGTAGACCCTATGCACAGTGGACACAGCATGTACTAACATTACAAAACTATTTACAATGAAGTCAAGAAAATAAAAATATAATGATTCATATAGTTATTCAAATGTCAAAATTAAATTATAGAATTACAATTATTTAATTCAAATTTTGTGATTTTTAATTGAGACAAGAGAACAATTAAATATGTCAAGATCCTCAAAATTATTATTATGTATTTTAACTATACGGTTCAAGGAGCCATGGCTTCCCACATTAGTGCGATTTTTATTATAATATCCGAGGTTATTTGCGAATATATATATTTTTAAATCTACTACCGCGTTTATTTTAGTTATTTTAACTAATATGATTTGGGAAACCTTGTCTGAAAGTTATTCTCTAATTTGCAAGTCAGATCTACCCACGTTGTAGTACGCGTTTGTTTTACATTAGGTCCGTCTCTTTATTTTTTGTAATCTCTTCTTAGAATTGCTCTAGTTATTGCCCGCATCCTGCATGCGGTCTTTAATGCCAAATTTAAAAGGCAGTTACAACAAATATAACATTGACGTAGGCTCCAAGCTTTCGAAACGTCGCACGTAGTAGAGTTAGTCAAAATAAATTTAATTATACAAATTATTGAAAACTAACAATATTTAAAATTATATATATTATCGACGACGTTTGTAGCGTAGTGACTAGTAAATGTATTTTTAAAAATAAATATGATATTATTATTTTAAAAAAACGTAATATTTGTATCAGGTCATTTTAGTCTGGCTTTCGAACCGAGTTCGCTTCAAGCGATTTATATGGAAATTTGAGCAGCGCCACCGCGTGCGGATTTGGATCTACAACATTTTAGATACTTTTGTTAATTTTCGAACGTCTCGATCTTTCGTTCATTTGATAGATTGCTGGTGCTCGTTAGTCATTAGTAAAAAAAGTCGTTAGTTTTACTTGTGACAGCTCGATTCGAAAGCTAGACTAAATTCGTGATAAGCCCACTGATATTTATTACACGGGGTGTCACAGTTTAGAGTTAGGGCACTTTAATTCCAGTGTGTGTTAGGGTTGGGTTAGGTTAGTGACTAAATTCACGATCGATACAAACATGTCTGTCATCAAATCATAATGACTAATTGAAAATATTTTTGGCAAGAGGTCAAAGGTGAACGATCTTAACACCCAGATTTCTTCCTGACCCAAATGCAAATTTCATTATCTATAAATCAATGTTTCTTGACGTGAATTACTATTTACACTATAAATATTTGTTTTTATGTATTTTCTTGCAAATATGTGGATTTTGGTATTTCTCATGATTTGGTGAAATTTTATATAGTACTAGCTTTTACCCGCGGCTTCGCTCGCATTTAAGTCATTAAATAAATATCAGATATCATTTCAATAGAAATGAATCAATATGATTCCGAACAGCTGAAACTATAGTCAATTGGAAACTATAATAAAAAATAATTATTTTTTTTTTAATAAAAAGAATCATATATTACTTCTAGTACCTTCAAAAATATGTGTACAAAGTTTCATGATAATTGGTTGAGTAGTTGTTGCATGAAAACGTAACAAACAAACTCACATTCACATTTATAATATTAGTAGGGATTATAGATTGAAGGCAATAGTTTTTCTGTTTATTTTGGTTGGAATATATTTAAAATGATATACAAGGCAAGTTGGATACCGATGTGCTAATGAAAATTTCTTCAGGTAAACAAAATTATTATAGTTTTTTTAAAACTAAAATAAATCAAATTATTCAGGCTTACAAGGTGTATTTCCAAGTAGCTCTAGGCGTAATTAATGTTTTAATACATTTCATTTATATATTATAGTTAAATTCCATCCCAAACTAGGGAAATAGAAGAAATATTTGTCCTTTTTAAATAAAATTAACTTTAGCATACATAATTTAAATGATAAACAAAACTGATTCATCGTAAAAATCTGCGCTAAATTACTATTCCAGTATTTGAATGTATTTCGACCAAGGCGATGTTTATTTGCTTTATTTTTATACGTATAAGGAAGAGGACTCCAGAGTGGCTGCACGGACGGTATAAGTCAACGAACTTCGCACGTCTCAATCATTTAGGTTGGTGTCTGTGAACGAAAATAGATAGTGTCTATTCTTAGTTTATAATTATTTTGTATTTAGTTTTTGTTTTTTGTTTTGTTACAAACGCGGCTCGTGGTGTAATGCTCGCTTTATGCGCGGACCCGATGTCCTTTTGCAAGACCGTTATATTCATTTTGTATGGTATCTTTAGTATAGGTATAAAAAACGTTTAACTCATTCCTAACTCCCCTATCTTTTTAACATATTGTTATTGTCAAAATTCAATATCATATATATGCCATAAATGTGGTTAGTAACATAGGTCTTAAAGTAATATTAGTAGTATCACATATTTTATATAATGTACTATATATGGCATGCAAATCTATATATATAAAAATAAGTGACAATTTTCGTTGTAATTTTATAACTCAAGAACGGGCTCACCTATCCAAACCAAATGTTTAGGCTTTGTTCGGACTATTTAGTAGATGGTTTATGTGAAGTTTGCACAAAATCGGTAGAGCGGTTCTTTATTTATCACATTTTTTGTAACAAATTAATTCAATAAATGGCGGATTGTGCTGTCAAATTGAAACTATTTTCAGTGTTGACAGTAATTGAAACTTTTTATGTCATTCATGCTGTTTGATGCATGAATTTGATGTTCTAAATATATTTTTTTAATATTTCACTTTATACGTAGCGAAGCACGTACCGGACCGCTAGTAATTCTATACAATTATAATTTACGAGATAATGTCAAATTAAGCCTAAACCTACAAAATGTCACTCATAAATTCACCAATTGAATAGTAGGACTTGTCAAAACTATCATTTACTATATATTGTATTGGGCTATAAATTATTCTTTAACTAATATTTTAATTTAGTTCGTTATTGCCGGGTTGTATTATCATGGTGCGATCTACATTACAATTTTACAGGAGAACGATGTAAAATTGTTAATTGTATCTCAGAAACCACGGAAAAAATATTAAATTTGTTATCATGAGATGGAGATATTTTGAAGCTATTTAAAAAAAAAACAACGAAAATTGCGAAAATGTTAGTTTCAACCATGTTAATAAGATATGTAAAGTAACAATTTTTTTATTAACACTGATAATGTCGCCTTTATGGAAATACATAGATTGAGTACCTACATCTAAGAAATGTCTTTTTCTTTTGTTTTTATTTTTGTATCAACTCTTTCAGGTTTAGTGGTTAGTATTCTAACCACCTATTCTCTATTTTTTAAATCTATTTACACGCTTTATCTAAGGGTTATGTGCCGCACTAGCACATGCTTGATAAACTCATTGTTGATCGAGTGTTAAGAACCTTTGACGCTGACTTGCGACTGTTAGGTAAATTCAATTATTTGTAAAACCAGTGCAGTCTTGTTTTTTCAACGTAGCAATTCGATTATTTAAAAATAAAGAGTTATTATTATGTTATGATTTTAGTCTTTCTCTGTTATCTGGTATTGGTTTCGTTAATTTATGATAAAACATAAACGTAAATAATATTTTTTGTAATAACGTAAATAATACGATGGTTAGTATACTAAACATCGTATCGCTTGAAAACCTTTATGGATATAATTGTAAAATATTTTTTTATTAATAATTAAACGACATTCAAACCAAATATCCATTTGTTTTCTATGTAAAGTAATCGTAGTAAAACTGTGGCTGAAAGAGTTAAAAAAGCACATGTTTTCTAAAACTACATGTGTTATATAATATTTTAAATACAGATACACAGAGACCTTGTTCGGGACACATTCGTTTGTCAGAGAGGAATGCTCGCTCACTTAAAGCCAAGAAGTTATGAGGAATGAGCGTTAGCTGTCACAAATAATAATGTAAGACTCAATGTCGAGGATAGCAGTGGGCTTATCACGAATTTTAGTCTGGCTTTCGAACCGAGTTCACTTCAAGCGATTTGTATGGAAATTTGAGCAGCGCCACCGCGTGCGGATTTGGAACTACAATATTTTAGATACTTTTTGTTAATTTTCGAACGTCTCGATCTTTCGTTCATTTGATAGATTGCTGGTGCTCGTTAGTCGTTAGTAAAAATTCATGATCCCGGTTGCTAACGGATCCGTTTTACTTGGGACAGCTCGATTCGAAAGCCAGACTAAATTCGTGATAAGGCCACAGTATATACAATTAGGAAATATTCCCAATAGACACATTTACAATAAGTTCAGTAATAATGATTAAAATTAAAAAAAAAAACTAGATTGTAAATACAATCCAAACTCTATATAGCGACACATAAAGGACTAAACATTTTAGGGCGTTATTGAGAGTTGTCGTTAAATGGAGAGATGAAAACATCGCTTTCATTTTACTATTACAATACACATGTATTTACTAATAAAGTATAAACAATGTACACAGCTGCAGTTATTGTTAATTTTTGTAATTTAGAAAATACTGCTTATTAGAGTTGGTGTGATATGTTACATAGAGTGTATCATTGTATGGATGACAATATTAACTGTCAAAGTCAAGTAATTACGACGTTTTAGGGAGTTTGGCATTAAGGCGTTTTCACATTTAAATGAACTTTAGGTTAAAAATATAAGCCGCTATAAATAAACGAAATAGTAATCTTTTTATTTTAATTATAAATTAAATAATTATTTTAAAATGCAAAAATACATCTGACCGTATATAAAATTAATAAGAAATAAATCGTCGGTAATGTTACAATTTTTGTATGACAGGAAGAGTTTATTATAGTTAGTATAGTTATATTTGTCTTACATATAGAGTTATATTAGGGTAAGCAGAAACTCTGAACTTCCAAGACTTCCAAAGACAAAACAATTAGTTTGCTTTGAGAACTCGAAACTACAACATCTTGCGTGGAAACAGATAAAATACTTAGTAATTATGAGTATAATTTTTGACATTGAGTGTTGAGTAGAAAGCGTTTTTCCGGTGTCAAAGAACTTGTAAAAATGTACAATGATGTTGCTGCTAATAAAAGAAAATTATATTTCTTTTATTTTTTAACGAGTGAATTGTTCAATACAATAAATATAAAGTAGATGTGTTACTTCAATTCTGTTTTAAGAATACGTTATTACGCCTTTAATACTTGATTGTCGAAGGAATCTCTAGGATTCGTACTCAAGCAAATAACGAAAAAATGATCACATGTTTCATTAAATACTTTAAGAGACTTTGCTATCGATTTTATTTTGTTTAATTTAATTCGATGCTTTGATCAATCATAAATAAATTATTTATTACATAAAAAAAAATTACACATGCGGCGAGCTTAATACCGTCGACATTATCTACCAGCTAGCCTTTTTCGGTGTGAGCGGTGATCTTTGCACTCCAGCCCAGTAACGCATAGAGGCTATTAGTAACTCCAGCACTCTGTTAGTTATAAGCACACACCTATGATGTAGAAGAAAAATAGAGTTGTTTCAATAAAACAAAACATATTCTAATTTATATCATAGTTTGTTGAGACTATTGAAAGGTTAAATCTCTTTGAAAACAACCAACCAGCGGATTTACTGCTCGCTTTTTAATGTCGCAAATACGGCAACAACGGAGTGCAAAGGGTTAAATCATCATCGTAATTTGACAGTTAAAAGTGTGTGCTTCTGTCATCTTGAGCCGACATAGACATTTGTCTATGGTAGTACTCGTTCACTAATTTAGCATCAGGCCGAGTGTTGCCATATAAAAAAGATGTTTAACAATTTGGTAATAAAGTTTAGTAGCATACATTAGTAAGTATTTAAATACTATATTTAAAATAGTTTCAGAAAGAAACCGACATAATCTGATTAAGAGTAATATTTTAAATAATGTAACATTTATTTTAGTAGTATAACATATCCCTAGACATAGTTCTGCAATACACAATCAATTACAATTAAAAACATACAAAAAAGATTTTATAAAAGAATTGGTATCATTCCAGTTGCAAAAATAATAATAAACGTTTTAATATTTTAGAAATAACTTTGATGAAAATGTACGGCTTGTGAAGTTTGCTGAAAGTGATGTCGACCGAATTCGCGCTTTAATTTCTCGCCAACGATTTGTTCGCCAGTTTTAATTATATCCGTCGTCATTAGGGTTGTCAACTGCTCAATATATTGTTATTATTTGTATTATTTTGTATTGTTTTTACTGACATTTCTAAAAACTGTTCTAAATTATAAAACTACAAGCATTAATTAAAATATAACTTTATTTATATTTTTTAAATATTTTAATTTACAAAGTTTATTTTTTTTCTAGACATAAAAGGTTTTTTAAATTAAATAATGAATTTTATTAGATTTTTCTTTATCTATCAATTACAAAAGTAACGCATCCCTACGTGTGTTCTAAATGCGCACGAGTCGACGTAACAGTGTGTTTTGTGTAGTAGATTATAGGATGAATTTGCTTCCTTTACGTTGAGCGGATGTTGAATTAAAACTATTTGACTATTTGACACCCCACGCCACACTACGCCACACAATGTGTTTATGATGTTATTTAAAATTCTCCTTGTGAAAATACTCAAATTACTAAGTTACATTTCTCAGAAGTTGTATAATGGAAATATGAACTAAATGATTCATCTAAACACTTATATTTTACATTATAAAAAATACTTTCAGAATTGTAGGCCAAGTGGTCTGGTGGGTGGTAGCCTTACCAGAAGCATGGTGCCGGGATTGACACACCACGCCCGGTCAAACATGTTTTGCGTAGAGCGCGAAATTACAGCCAAAAAATATTGTGTAAAAAAATTGTTTACATCAACACGTCGTACGGTAATTAATAATACGACGACCTATGGGAATCAAATATGAAATACGCTTATGTGATCCTTTCTCAAATACTTTGTATTAAAATTTATTTTCAACTACGCTCTTTCTGAGCTTCAACCTTTTCATTCCTTGTTTTCTCTCTATGGTTTTAAATATATTTAATATTTATACATGCAATGACCTCAAACTAGAACATCCTGTAGTGTTAGTATCAAGACCAGGACAAAGCAAACAAAGAAACACCAAGAACCGAGACCTAAAGTAACTTTTTTTACAAATATTAATTTCGACGGAATTACGCCCGGAATCTCTACGTATAGGAAAAGTCCAGGTAGTTATTAGTAATAGGTAACTGCCCATGGAACATTGTACGGTTTATATTTGAACAACTAAATGCGTATTATCCCTTTAAATGGTAGTACAAAGAGAATACGTTCTGGAACAAGTGAGCGTGGGATGACTGCCAAATCTGTAATCGGCGAGCACGCCCGTCTGATATATCGGTAATAACATAAATTAGTTCGAAGATAAAAAGATTATAGTATTTTTTAGACTGTATTAAAACCATTCAATATCTATCACTGGGGTAGGTAGAGATTATGGAACATCTGTGATTATTTTTTCCAAAAACTTCCTGGAGTCGTATTAGCTTTAACACTAATTTATTTATTTATTTTACAAACTTTATTGCAGACTACAATAGGTGAACTTAACACCAACAGAAAGGCTCAGTTAGAGAAAAATAATAGGTACAGAAAAATAAATTAAGAAAAAGAAAATGATACTAATAATAATACAAATCGAAAAAATAATGAATGAAAATCGTTTTTAAACTAAAGGCGTGCGCTTGCTCAATGTTCGACTCTACAATGGCTTCGGAAAGGCGTATGACGAGAAGAAGACCACAAGAAACTCGACAATCATAGCCTGTAGGTACATGAAATAATTAACAAAAAAACTGAATTTTTATTCACGGGTAAAAAAAAATAACAATCTATAAATCATCGACATATAATAATAATGTAAAGGATATATAAGCGACTACTTATACCTACATATATTTTAAAATAACAAGGAGCGATCACGTCCCGGTCTACTATCAAAAACTCTTCATAGACAGTTGGTAAGTGCCTATGTATTACTAACGGTTTAGTGGTTTTGAATCCGGAACAATGAGCACTTTGTGGCGTATTACAGTTATTTCTGAAACATTTGCGGTTGTTAATCCCGGTTTTTGATGTTCGAAGCGTCGTAAATACATTTTATTATTGCATTTATTTTTTAATAAATAGGTTACTAATGTATTCTTTAAATTGTATTTAAAAGAAAATTTGAAAAGAGAAAACTAAAGGGAAATATATAATCAAAAGATTTACGTGTTCAAATTGTGACAATACCTTTTGTTGTTAGCAAATTTTAATTGGTGAGCTCTACAATAATTGTATCTGTAATTTATATTTTATATTGGTTATGTTATAGGATGCTGCATAAAGATTTTAAAATTAATTAAACCTGGTTCACGAGTGATGGAAACGGCAATCGACTTTCGAGATCAGGTTGGAAATAGCTTGGAACGCAATAAGAGGAGTCTGCCCAATGAATATGAACAGTGTACACTCGGAAAAGTAGAGGATGGTTGTCTATGAATATGTCTATGCCACATTCCACTAGTATCGTATTTAATATCTGAAAATATTATCAATTTTTTTAAGCAGTTGCTTGACATATGATCACACTAAGTCTAAGAGCAGACAAAACTGCTATCATTGACAAGCAGCATCCTCTAATACTTTGGTTTGAGGAAACAAATGTGTACTGTCCACATTAAATATATTCCCATCGTTATTATCTTAGTTTTAAAAAAGCATATAACACAAGAATAATACTCTGACAATGTAAAAAACAACACCCAAACCCGAAATTAATATACTGTATAATAAACCTTTCTTCGAATTAAATCCAGGACTTACCAACCAACCACAAAGGCCTTCAAATAATAAATAATTTCTTCTATTTAGTTCGCGAATATGTGACAGGTATGATTATTATATCTCTTCTGAAGTATACAAGGAAGCCATTTAATATTTATAATAAGAAACAAATAAATATATCAAAATAAACATTCGTGTACCGGTTGCGGATTTAAACCTTGAGGTTCTTTTTTCGGTGTATATCTAATGGCAATGAAAACGCGGTCTGATTCCAATAGAAAACATACATAGACACTCTTTAAAACGAATTAATATTGAAATGGTTTCACTCGATACCAAGAATAATTAGCTTATTAAAAAAATGACACAATAATGCCCTAAACAGCTTGAAGTAAAATTTTGTTCATTATATTGAGGCTTATTTGAAATAACCTAACATATAGTCTACATATAAATTAGATTCGTAGCGGATAACTGTAAGAGCCTGTAGATGTCGCTGTCTAAAATTTAACACACATATTTCTACAAAAGTTAGTATATATGTCCGAGAGAAGTTAGGTTGTCTTCCATATCAATTGCGTCGAGGGAATAATTTCTTTCCAAATCAATCGTTGATAGAACAAGTCGCGGTGTATATTTTGCATGCAAACTGCGTATATGTGAGCTGACATTGAATCTATTAATTCTAGAATTAAAAACCCACTACAATTACGATTTTCTTTTCTTTTTTGATGTTATATTATGTAGTAAGAACGTTAACAAGTTGACTTACTTGATCGTTACGCACTAATTGTCACTCTTGTATTCTCGTTTTAATTATATCACGGGTGTAAATTACACCGCGTTAATATTACGCCAATTATCGGGTGTATAAATCAAGTTTTCTTTTTGTTCAATTTTTCATCTATATAGGTAACTAAATATTTGCTGGATAATTCTTAATAAATTCAAATGTTAGAAGCAAAGAGATTATAAACAAATGCATGTCGAAACAAAAGAGGTTTTGAGTTCGCTATTTGTTTTGAGTTCTATATCAGGAAATAGCTAGATAACTTTCGGGGAAAGTGAGTAGTTTGGTGCGAATTTTTAAAAAAACTAGAAGAATTGTTTAGGCTTTTTTTATATGTAAATAAATAGTATCTCTCAAGGATGATCGTTTTATGTATATGTAATTGAAATGCTTTTAAAACTTTATATTAACCGGACGTATAATAAAACGCTTCGGCCTTCGCATTGTGCGCGCTATTTAATAAAGGATATTGGTGTAGTATTAATCAAGGTATTTTAAACCATATTTTTTCAAATTAATACTGTTATTGAAAATTTATTATGAATTAAATAAAAAATATAATTATAGCAGTTTATTTAGTTGTTTTTTAACATATACCTCGCCCTCAAAGCTTACTGTCACTTATATAGTGTCAATTTGTCGTAAGCCGACAAATACCAAAATATTCCAATGCGTAATAAAATCATGCAATTCTCAAATCAAAAAAAAAAATTACTAAAAACGGAAATTGATGACATTTCTCACGTTTAGGGTTGTCATTAAAACAACGTTCCGTTTTCCGATTTTTGGGGATTTTGTTTAAATAGCGCGTTTCTTGCGGGACATAAAGGATTTGTCTATTTATTTATCTTTATGGTAGATATTACTACATCTAAATAGTTGTAAGCAATGAATATTCCGGTCGTTTCAATTAATTCAAATTTATTAAATGTTTAATTAACAAAGTGAAATATAAATGTAACATTAAACAAAACACACACGAGAATAGTCCATCTAGATATTTTAGTAGGATAGCTGTCTCATTAGCCCAGAATTTGTTTTTAATTTACAATAATAGGAGCATTGGCTTTTGTACTTGACTCAGGCCCCAAGTACTGCATAAACGTATTTAATGTTCCCATTCGTATTGTGAATAAACATCGTAATGTAACAGATAAACTAGGATTGGAGCCAAGACGAAAATATGCCGCCGCGCGTTTTTCCATCGTATCACACGTTTAGACGCTGCTCTCTGTCGACTTTCAACTGATGTTTTTTAAATTAATTATATCATTGAATATTCAAGCAATTTGGGGTTAAACATCCGTATTATATGATTTATCAAGCGAAGCTTTAAATTAATATTTGAATTCATTAATTCTACACTTCATTTAATAAGAATTATTTTTTAAACCAATAATAAACAGTTTAAATGCATTTTGATTATGTTTTTGTAATAATGAACGCTTGGGCAAGGTCACACAAACGTAGCTTCTCCAGGCAGATGTACGTTTATACTATAGGTAAGTTGGCTCACTCATTGAGAACATTTTGCATGAAGCCGCAACAAATCATGCCCGCTTACGTACACTTCCTCCACATGACGCGCGTTAGAGACCTTCACATACCGTAGTACCATAGTTACAGGTGAAAAACAACGTTTTCAATGAATCCACTATTTAAGAATACGTTTGGACATCCGGAACTTTTCATCGCTATAGAAAAACCTAGTGTAATTTTAATGCACAGTGTCGGTGTGTTTGTGTAGTTACCTCCTCTATCTTGAGGCTGGTGCGGACCACTTTGCGGGTGACCGCGGTCTCGTACGTCTCTTCGATTGTTTCCGCCATGACTACGGATGAGCGCTGTAGCGACTCTCGCGACGGCTGCGGCGGTACTGGCTTCTGCGAGTTATTTATAGCAGCCGGTGGAGTGGCGTGGATGAGACGGGCGTCTCGGGGTTTGTTGTGATCGGAGGGAGGATATTGGGGTATAGTACTTTTCCGTGTTGTGATTCATGTCGGCGCAGTTGCACGGCTTCCTAAATTAAATACTTTGTCCCCCTTTTCGGGTTTATTCGCTTTTGTGTCGTGTTTTTGGCGTTTCTACAACTTTACTACATAATTGGAATCAGTCTCGCGTTGTCGGTAATCTTTGTCAATTCATTGTTTGTGTACTTTGGCACTTGTATAATAATTCTATTGGATTATATTCCCCTACAGTTAAATATGCTTGAACACAAAATATGAAGTTATTATTATGATTTTCAGCTATTTTACTTTAGTAACTACACTGTAAACAAAAAAAAATGTTTTAACTTATAAAATTGTATAACGCCATCTAGTGGTACTCTTTGTAACCTCAATGTAATGTCCCACGAAGATGGGTGCCTTCTTAAAACTGAAACCCAGTGTTATGTAATTAATTTTTATGTTTATATAAATTGTGAAGTCCTTGCCGTTATAAAAATATTACACAAAAAATTACATAGCGATTATAGGCATTAAGATTTTATAGTATGAAGTTCTTTATTCATAGACAATTACTAGTGTCTATGAAATAAGTTGAGAACCCAGCAATCATTGCCCGACAATAGTACCCATTTTTAGAGTGATTTATTATTAAATTAAATAAAACAAAAATAAATATTAAAATAATATTTTTGTTCGAACAAAATATAACTTACATTCACATAAAATAAATTAGTAAACTTATAAGTTTAAATTACAATTTTGAGATACACAAATATAAAAAATAATTATAAAATTAGCATCACTTTCAAACACTAGATCTGTTAACAAATCTTGATATTTTTTTATACTTATATAACATTCATTGTTGCGCAGACGCAGCCACTATTCGGATACACTGAAATAAAAAGAATAAAAATTAATCCTATTATATACGCCTCTTTCGTCAACTTAAAAAGGTCTCAAAGAGCTTCCTCTGTAACGATGTATAACTTGTCAGATGATGTCAAAATGTTGAATGAATTACAATTTAAAACACATATAAAACAAATGATAATTAACGAAGCATTTTACTCTATGAATGAAGCTGCAAATGGCAGTATGTGAAACCTGATTATATCTGATAGTTAATGTTGTTGTAAGTGAGTAGAGGGCGCCGTCGTCGTTGCTGCATATTGTTGTATTGATAAATATAGTTATAGTAAGTGTAATTGGTTGTTTTAGGCGTTACTTTGCGGAAATCCATATTAAAGGAAATTATTTTAAATTATTTTGCTTATAATTCCCGCTACATTAGGTCGATGAAGGCGAATAATCTCCACCAACATTCAATAACTTGTCTCGACGCGTTTCGCCACTTCACGTGGCATCATCAGGATACGTGTGGTCGCTTCGGCTTCGCTTCGACGAATAATAATGTAATGTAGCGGAAATTATAAGCAAAATAATTTTAAATAATTTCATTTAAGTCCAAGTGTTCCAATAGGAATCTACGGATGACGTTAGAAAATAGAAAGAATACTACAACTACAGATGTCAGCGTGCAACAGTACATACTATTCGTATTATCCCAAAACCACTTCACGAGGATTCCACTTGCTATGTGAAGTAAGTAAAAGTAATATATACTAACATAACGCGAATAGTGTTCGTAAACCCGGAGCCTTGTTTCCATCCGGTGACAACGACGATGTGATCTCCGGCCTTTATGAACCCGCGAGCACGCCCGAACTGGACGCCATGATTCACGCGAATGTCCACATCTTTCAGCCAATCGTTCACTGGAGCGTCTGAAATACAATTCACATTTGGATCAACTCTATAAATATAATACATTTTAAATAGTGTTACGTTATGAATTTAGTAAAACTATGTTCGACTTGACTGAAATTTGACTGGCCTTCAATGGGGATAGCGAAATCTTTTATAAGCTTTTAAGTTGGAGGTTTTCGAGGTAAAAAAATAGTTGTTTTGACTGAATTTTTTTTTTTTTATTGATAGCCCAGCATATGACCACACTCCGCCTGATGTTAAGCTAGACTACTGTTACCACAAACAGTTGTCCGCGCGCAACAGTCGCCCCCACTATGCCAGCTTGAGGAGACGAATGTGCTCTGTCCAAATTGACAACTCCTCTCGTTTTACTTGACTTGACTGAATGTTAACTAGATTTCACTAAAATTAAACTACACTTGACTCGTATAAATTGCAGGATAACCTAAAGCACCATACCTTGATACAATATGGGCAGAACTCCACGGTACAGATGTGCCTGTCTGGCAGTCTGCGGCAGTCGAGTGACCGCTATGATGGGACAGCGCGGGCGATACTTGCTGAGAAGATGCGCTGACCTTCCTGACGTGGTTATCACTACTATTGCGGAAGCCAAACACTTGGTGGAGGCTTCCACGGCAGCTATCGCCACTGAATGAGCAGGCTCTATCGGAGGTTTGACCTAGTAAAAACATACATATATTATCTACATTGAAAAATATTATTGTCAATGATAACGTAAACGCTATATACCTGAGCAACCAAGTCACTGAAGAGCTGCTTATGCCAGATAGCAGCTTCAGCCTCCTTGCATATATTAGCCATTGTCAATACACACTCCAAGGGATAATCACCCTTAGCCGTTTCACCCGATAGCATAACACAGTCCGCACCATCTGGAAACATTAACAATTCAAATATTACAGCTATAACGTGACTGCAAAGCTTAATTTCGCGGGTAATCTCAGATAAAATCTTACCTAAAATAGCATTGGCGACATCAGAGGTTTCAGCGCGCGTTGGCCTTGGCTTCTTCACCATGGATTCCAACATTTGAGTGGCGCATATTACTGCCTTACCCACCTGGTAACATTAAGATTATATAGTATAAGGCCTACATAATCAAAGGCAGTCATAGTATTAAATCCTTCAAAATATCAATTCTAACTTATTGTTACTTCCTGAAAATTGAGACTTAAATTCTACAGACCTCATATATCAAGTCATTATTCATAGACAACCTTTTGTCTATGCTAATAATAATAAATATTTACTTGGTTACAGCGAGCAATCATAGTTTTCTGGGCGAGGAAGACCTTCTCTGGTGGGATTTCAATACCAAGATCACCACGAGCCACCATTATACCATCTGAAGCCTGAAATATCAATATCACTGTGTCACCCAATTTTGTATCAAACAAAACCTACTCGAGACTACATTTTTTAATTATATTTTTACATATTATATGTAGTTATTTAGGAATAAGTATTGTAGTTATGTCCTTTATAAATAAATGTGATATAAAAAAAATTGCTCCCCAAAGTTAACACTTACAGTAATAATTTCATCCAAATTGACCATTCCCTGATGGTTCTCAATCTTTGAGATGATTTTAATATTTTTTCCTTTTTCACCGAGAATGGTGCGTATCTCCGCTAGGGCTGCAGCGTTACGGATGAACGAGGCGAAGATCATATCCACCTATTAAGAAAACAGGGAGAAAAGTATAAGAATCTAATAATCTAATATTTTATATAGAAAATTATCTTCTGCACACCGCATTGTCATTTCTTTATTCTGCATAAAGCAATTAGAAATTGAGTCATATATCTGAAACTAGGTACTATCCCTTAGGGATTAGCTCATACATTGCCCATACATTCAAACACTTAAATATAGTATCGGTGTTTAATTTGGAATATATTTTGTGTACAGTCTAGTTTTTTTACTGTCAACTTATTTAATTATAAATCATAAAGTGCTGTCTAAAGACAAGAGACAAAGAGAACGCATGCTTTGAAAGCTAAGTGTCTCTACACTTTGAAAGTAAATAATAAATAAAGCATAGTATTTAGGTAACCAGACAAAACATGATAAAAATATGTCTGGGTTCATAAAATGATAAGAAAAAAGATAAAATAATGACTAAGAGAAACTTTTGATAACAAAATGATAAATACAATTAATAGTATAAAGAAAAAAATTATTATTATTTTTAAAAAAAATTCCATACAATTATCATGTTAATATAAAAATAATGTACCTAATAAATTTGCATTATAATAATTACTTACACCCTGTTCAACACCAAACAATAGATCCGACTTATCCTTTTCAGAAACAGCTGGCAAATCGACAGGTAGCCCGGGCAAATTGACACCCTTCCTCGACCCGAGCATACCACCATTCTCAATTTGACACGTCAAAGTGTCACTGGTAGCAGACTGACAGATGACAGAAATGAGTCCGTCATCAATGAAGATCTTGTTTCCAGATTTGACAACGTTTGTTATGTTCTTGTAATCAACGAAGATGCATTCAGCTGTTCCTTTCTCGGAGAATGATGGGTCAGTTGTCAGTTTGATGGTTCCACCTTGTTTTAATTCTACTTCAGCAGAGCCGCCCTGGACAATGAAACCAAGTTATTTTACATGTTAGGGTTTTATATATAAATGATTCATCCTTGAAAATAGTCGAGGGTAGTTCTCTTAACAAATGAAAGAAACACGCACCCCAGTTGATATAGGTCCGAATTTTTATGATATAGCATAATAAATTAGGACAAAGAATTCAATTAAAATATGTATCTATAATATATTTGAAATCACTATCCCTACTAATATTATAAATGTTATTGTGAATTTGTTTGTTACGTTTTCACGCAACAACTACTTAACCGATCACCATGAAACTTTGTGCACATATTTTTGGAGGTATTAGAAGTAATATAGGATACTTTGTATTTTAAAAAAAATATATTTTTTTACTATAGTTTCCAACTGACTATAGTTTCAGCTGTTTGGAATCATATTGATTCATTTCTATTGATCTCTGATACTTATTTAATGACTTAAATACGAGCGAAGCAACGGGTAAAAGCTAGTTAAATATAAATAGATTTGTATTGACTAGTGTTTGAATCTGCCAAATTTCAATCGGAACCAATGTATCTTTATTAATAGTACTTTATAACCTTAGTACTTATGAAACAAGCACTAGTCTAGCAGTATAATATAGAGAATATGCATTTTTAAAACTCACTCCTTCCAAAAGCCCAGTTCTGATCTCAGGCCCTTTAGTATCCAAAGCGATGGCCAACGAGAACGGCATGCCGATCTTCTCGCTATAGTTCTTCTCCGCTATACGACAGTTGTTGATTGTCTCAGCGTGGTACTCGTGGGAGCCGTGGGAGAAGTTCATGCGGGCCACATTCATGCCAGTTTCCATCATCCTCTCCAACATTGCAACATCCCGGGAAGCAGGCCCTGTCAAAATCAATATGGAACCATCTCGGTTAGGCCATTTAAACATTATTAATTTGAAAAAAATGGATACAGTTTTGAATGGATACAGGTGAACGGTAAAGGAGATATTAGAGTCAATTTCACACATGTCTCAACTTCAACAAATAAACGAATTGTTTATTCCAGTCCAAAGTCCAATCTGTATCCATTTGAAGATTATCGACTGTACAATGTAAAGTATCGACTTTTTTTTTCTATAAATGAATTTTGGTATCTCCTATAGTCAATCCAACTGTCGTATTTAAATAAATAGATTTGAAAAAAATATACTGCACGAACAAACACATTACAATGGTAAGCTTAATACTATTAAACATTTTCTACCAGCTGTTTGAAAATAGCAACATTTTCAATAAAAGGGCTTATATGGACTGCTTTATAATTGTATTGATATATAAACTATAAACGACTACACGTGTTAAACCAGTGCCGTGTAACCTTCCAGATTGAAAAGCGCTATTATCGAGACATTAGGCTAATGACAATCATCGTATGTGGTTGCCACGCTTCCATCGCATGCGCCGCTTTTTAGTTAAAGGTAAATTATCAACAAAGGAATCCGTTATTTTTAGATAAACATTCACATTTGACCCTATTTATTTTTAAAACAAGACAAAAAAATGACCTCTGTGTTTTTATACAGTTGATAATTCATATTATATATATTATACAATAAATAATTATCTAAAGTTACTTTTTGTTTACATAATTTCTTTTGTTTTTGTTTGTTTTCTTTTTAAATTTGAATATCATTAATATTTTTTAAAGAAAATTATTACATACTACTTATATACCATATGTTATTATAAATTTTGTTTTTATAGCAATATTAGGTATAATAGGGATGAAAATAAAGACAATAATAATACTTAATTGTAAAAAATAGCTGTAAAGATAGATCACGATGAAGGCTTTCGAAACGACGGATTAAAACAATCACATTAAGGGCGATAGTAAGCCGTATAAAATCTTTTAAGACGCTGATAGTACCACCAAACAATTAACTAATAAATTTGACGCTTGTTGACTCACCAATAGTACAGATAATGCCAGATAAACGCACGTAGGAAGCCTTGGAGTCGACATCCAGAGCGCAGATGTGTTGCAGCTGTGAGCCCGCATCGGCCGCTGCACCCTGCATTATCGGCTTTTCACCTGAGCCGGACTGAAAAAAAGTTATAGGAAATTTGAAGTTGAATACGATAAAAATCAATTTTAACATTTCCATTGTTATTAACTGATTTTGAAAGTATTTTGTTTTTATTAAAGGTTGTTCTATTACTTTTAAAATGTTGATGTCTTTCACTCAAATAGAACCGGGGTTATGAATTGAAACCAAAATTTACAATACTTTATATATTCAAAAAAAAAACCTCGAATACGCCTCTCTTTTTCTTTCGAACACGTAAAGTTGTGTCGGTTAGAAAAGAATTCGGTTTATAAAATTCCCATAGAGGAAATAGGAAGGAAAAATTATCAAAATAAAAGAAATTTCAATTGACAAATAAATATAAATCAAATAATAAAAATACATATAAAATAAATACTCTTTAAAAAAAATTAACACGAGGCCTAAATCTACGCGTTTCTGTACAACTTGTCTACGTCATTTAAAGTGTACGGAAACAACTTATTTCAATGATGGATTTTAATAAATAACATTTGACAGCTGGATTAACACTGAGATATGAGATTTATTATTTCGATTATGATAATCTATCTAACCCGATTTTATTTGCGAATAGTGAATGCAGTGGCGTAGCGAGCTTAACTCACGCCCGGGGTTCAATACCTTTAAGCCCCCCCACCCCAAAAATATTCGTAACTATATAATAATATATGTAAAATATACTCGCTACTAAATAAATAAATAAATAAAGTCATAGGCTCAACACTGGCACTAAATTTAAAATATATTTTACAGAAATCAATTACAAATTAAAATTATCCAGCAATTTTTTGTTTTGTCATTTGACGCCCCTTAGCAGTAGCGCCCGGGCTTGATGCCCCCCACCCCCTCGCTTCGCCACTGAGAGAATGGTAGAAGCGAAAAACTTCCACAGATTGTGTTTTGTTTTTATATTGGTCATTAGGTCGTTATAAGAGTAATCATTGAAATTATAAATAGCAATGACTTTAAAACAGAGGATCCTTGAATGCGAACGTTAATTAAATGTTTTTAAATTAAATTTACTAGGATTTAAACTAATACGCACTTCATTGTAGTTTTAAAGCTTAGGTTAGGTTTTTTTAACCTCTTCAAGGACGATTTTTTTTGACGAGGTATATATTACTTAAATTTATTATTGGAATAACTAAACAAATTTTACTTCTATTATTAAGGGTTATGTTATCAAATTTTATTTCTATAATTATTAAAAAAAAACTAAACGTCCACATATGTGGCCAAGGGCGCGAAGAGGTTAATCAAACACATTAACTGTAAAATTCGAATTAGTTACGAAAATAATTAAGAAAAAATAATACCCACTTTAATCCCACTATAATACACCATTATTTTCTTCAACAAAAATACAATAAATGGAAAATATATTTTATCTAAAAATCACGACACGGCATCGCTCACAGACTAAATAATACTGGATTAAGATTGTCGAGTCTAGATTTCCTAGAGCATTCTTATCGGTCAAATCACTACTATGTCCATGATAAATGTTTATTACTATTTAAATGTTCACGTGAACTGTAATGGCTGAGTACATGGGCGTAGCCAGGGTGGGGCAGAGAGGGGCGCTTGCCCCACCCTGGCTCTGACCTGTAAGGTACCTAATCAAACCCAAAACGCGTACGTTTGCACATCATATCAATTGCGTTCTTATGAAGTTAAGTTAAATGAGAATCATTTGTACATAACGCGTTATACGGAGTCTACGAGCGCTCTACCGTGTTATATGGGGAATAACCGTATTTCGTTAAATAAATTAGAAAATCGATTTATATAGTTGCCTGACATATAAGCACACTTCCCCTGATGTGGTACAAATATAAGCAAAAGACGCATCAACTATTACGGCTTGAATAAACGAATGCACATAGTCTAGATTGATAGCTACAATAAAAAAAAAATAAGCAAAAACCGTAATATTTTAATGACACTGGCAACTTGCAAACAAAAACTTAATAAAAAATGTTTATTGGGTGAATGATCGATCACGTATTAAATAATGTGATACGTGACGAATGACGATAAATATTGGACTCAATCGAGTGATTCTCGCAAATCATTATACCTAATAAGTAATAATGTTTCTTTTTTTGCGATAAAATTATTTTTATGGGATAAAAACTTTATGCGTCATATCACCGAAGATTTTATCTATTTAATTAAATTATTTATTAAGCGATCAAAGAACAAGACTACTAGAACTTACGCGGCTTGGTAATAGGGAATATTTGAAATTGCCGTAGAAAGCCAATTAAACTATGTCGGACATATCTAATGAGGTCACTGACCCACAAAAGAACTCTCTGGTAGGGTCCTTAGTTGCAGATAAAGCGATATCAGCGATATCATGAAACAATTTAAACAAGACATTTTTGTTCTCGAGCCCGAGAATTAATGAAGCAGATTTGGGTTGCCTATTTAAATTCACAATTCGAAAGTTAGGAACTCACGCACGACCTAGACCTAACACTTATGTAAGACACGCATTGTGCGCTGATAGAGTGAAAGAGACACAAATATGTGATAGAGTAAGGTAAATAGAGAAAGAACACTATTATTATATTCAAAGCAATGTCATAGGAGCGAGTCCAAATTATCTTAAAATGTGGTTACATTATTGATATAACAAACATGAAAACAATTGAAAATATCGTACAATACAAAACTGAATCACGAATATTATTGAAAGTTGTAAATTGGTTATAAACGAACCGGCAAAATCGCGTTACATAATTCCGTAGTCTACTTTTATAAATTACTATACGACTAAAGCAGGTGTTATAATAAAATGACAATGAAGTTCCTTCTATATGTACATGAATCAATATCACTGGAGTCCCTATTAAAATCAGGTAGGCTATGAAATGTCATTAAAAACGTAAATATCTTTTAAATAATACATTACAAATGTAAATTAAATACATAAAATCGATTATTTAAATGAATATAATGCATGGACATACGATCACAGCTGAAAGTACACTGTCTATCTACACGAAAAATAAACAACACTTGTATTACCTCGACTTTTCCATCGTAAACCGTTGGCCAGCCCATATTCTTATTATAAAAACTAATAGGTTTTATATTATAACACGAGATAGGTAAGAAATTCGGCGCCTTTGATCTTGAACTGCCCTTCCGTGTCAAAAACTCTCCGCTACAACGAGTCGCCGCGAAAATCGGCGCGCGCAGACGCGAAATCTTCACTAGTGGCTTTGACTTTCAAATTGAATAATAATACTGTTTGTTATTTAATAATAATAACAATAATACAAGAAAAGCTATTTCGCTTGACTGAAGACTGAAATACTATTTTTAAATATTTTGAACATGTGCCAGATTGGCAGCTAATGAGATTTCGTGCTGGCTGCTTTTAAAAAAAAACAACTAGAATAGGGGTTGACATTTGAGCAGTTGTTTTGGAGGGAAATTCGTTTTGTTTAAGTGATATGTATTTTTGAGTTGCTTTTTGACATAAGTGTGAACTAAAATTTTATTATTTCTTATTGAATACTCGACATTGGCAGAATTGTCTTTAATAGATATCTGAGCCCTTTAATAACAGAAGAGGAAGAAGATATGTATTTTCTGTTGGTAAATTTCCATAGTAGAGATTTAATTAGTATTGTTTACCTCCAATTTACAAGTGTGTTAACAATAAGATAAAACAACACATGTTGATAATAGATTGTTAATAAAACGACTATATCTTTGTGAGTATCCCTGTTCATATTTATATTGTTATCATAGAGAAATACTAGTAACTTTAGTTATATATTAAAAAATTGTCTAAAATGTGAAATTCTTTATCATATAAGAAGTGAAAAAAGATTCAACCCATGATAAGCTATGTACAGCTGTCTAACCCGAATTTACTTTTTTAGTATAAGAAGCTTGAAGGTTCAATTTCTAGTTAAAATTATCAATATCATTTGTTTGGGTCATATATAGTCGTAGTATGGGGTCGGAGACATTATATGTATTTATGATCATTCATCGGGAACAATTACCAACCAAGATAATACATTATAGATATGATTGAAACAAAATTAAAAATTACTTGAGGCGTTTGAAAGTTTCAAATTTGTTTATAACTTTAACATGTAAGATTGTTATTTTAAAATCAGTCACTATAATAGACTCAATAAATAAATAATAGTACGGATATATCATGGTAAGTATACAAAGTATCTTAAAATATTTTCAATCGTTAATATTTATTTTTTTAGGAAATACCTAGGTTTAATACTTAATAATATGTTCATTTAGTATAAAATCACATATATTAAAAGTATGTTTAGTCACAAGTTTCCGCTAGAGTACAGAAGACCCAACCCAAAGGCAATATAGACAATTAAGATTTTGGTAAATGTATAATTACTTATGAAATTCACTGTTTATTTAGATATTATAAGTTACATTAGACAATTTAACTACTGCAGCTTATGATTGTGTTTTTCATAGCCACGAAGGCTATGAAACTTTAGAAACATTGAATTAAGATAATCGTAAATATGATAGTAAATCGTGAGTCTTTAAATTAGTTATATCATGTTTGTGAATAACCTAAGACAACATTATAGTAGACAAACCATAACCTAGTTGACCTCATCAATTAATCATAAAATGTAGAGAATAACTAAAAAAAATATTCATATCCATTAAAAGGAATACAAATAGTAATATATTATTAATTACGTCCAACATGTTGCTTAAAATAAGAAATTTCCTTTTTATAACAATGTTTTGCAAACTTCATTATTTGTGTCAAACTTTGTATACGACATTATTAACTAAAAACAATTGTTTCAGAATTCAATTCACTTACCATAATGGCGTAAAAACAATTATTTGAAATATAAAAAGAATGAAAATATACTTTTTACAAAGTTTACGAAACACTCGGCGAAACTATTTTGACAGATAAAGTTCACAGGACTTGTGGAGGTCAAAGCAATGTCATGGGTAAATTATTTTTTTCCATAGCCACATTTTGTTTTGCAACGCGATAGTATTAAAAAGTAACTTAATATTTTGAATACGTTTTAAACAAATATAGCATATGTTTATAAATAATTATTTATCACTTTGTTTTGAATTAAATCCGTGATAGTAAACGATACTTACCTTTCCCCAGATTTTATTCCTCGTTTCTATAGCTTTCATTTTAAGTATTTCTTTCGCTTAATTTTTATAAAAAAGACACACAACTAAATCGATGGGTCACTGGACACATATTGACATTCCGGCTCGTATCAATGAGATAAAAGCAAGTTAGAGTTGAGACCTTCTTATCAAACCGGACCGGTATAGAAGATAAATATCTGGTTTAGGTAAAATTATCAATACCATAAAAATTGAATTTCGAGCAACCACGCGATAAACGCATGAAGAAAGAATGATTGTCATTTTTCGGCGTATAAAACGGATTTAAATCGAATATATCAAAAATTGTAATCTTTTAATTGGCTGAAAATGGTTTAAAAGGTACAATGGAAGCGAAAATAAACAAAAATATTTTAAAAAAACTTAGTTTAATTATTAAGTCACTTAACTATGAAATTAAAAGTTAACAAAATGGGTAATATTAAAAGTTAAACCACAAACGTTACGTACTACTGACAAGATCTAGCAACCTTTATAAGGTCCCCTCTTCCTTGGAATGACATGTATCATGACAAAATTGAAAGCATCCACCACACACATAGACAACTAAAATTAAAGATGGTACGTAATTATGTAAAGTTAGGGGACGTAAGTAAAAATAATAAAAAAAGAATAAAATACTTTACGCATTGAAAAAGATAATACAAAATAAAAAAAAACTCAGTTCACATTGACTTTTTTATATAGAAAGTGAACTGCGGAACATTTATTTGTTCTTGTTCAAAAGATATCTTGCAATTGTTTTTTTTTTTATCGCAGTCACATATTTACATTATGGCATAGAAGTAAAAAAGCTGAATCTTTTAATAAAAGTACAATTTCATAAAACATACATTTTTAAATTGTTTTTCAATCACGAACACTATTTATTGCTTATATTTGAATTAATTTGCTTAATGCAAAAGAATTTAGCTTCTTTAATAAAATCTAAGCCAAAAAACCGATAATAATCACATTATTATTTTGTACTAAGTTTTATTATTATTATTATTGGTCGTGTGCGAAATAATTTATGTTATCTATTTCTTTAATTATAATAAATTCTGCACTTACATCCTGAATTAGGCGTTTTACACTAACACTAACGGTTTTTATTTAATAAACAAAATTGAAATATCTTCTTTGTGGCAAACATTCTTGCTTTCTACTCGCTTATTAAAAGACATTACCACTATGCCGGCCCTAATAGTGAAACAAAAAAATGCTAATGACAATTTTGTTCACTAAACGAATAATCTCTATAATAAACTTTAGGCCATACGATTACATTAAAAAATATATCAGTATACATTTTTCATGAAATATTGTCAAGCTTCGAATTGTCAATCTTATTAAAGCCTATATTAGTAATATCACTTTATAGTAATCAATGTTGCCTTTAACGAAAATGAAAAACCACTTTCTAATACTAAGTAAACGACTTCGGAACTCGGCGACACACTTATAATGCTACTTAAAACTATTGGTGTCATACCCGCCGCTGGATTCCGAAGCCTACCTTAACCTTAACTTAATATCTAATTAATACTAATTGTTTGCAATAATTGGTGCAGTTTAAGTGTATTTAAATAGATAGGTCACCTCCATGTCTCTACATTGCTTTCGTCTTATAGTCTAAAAAAGTGACCTATTTATTTAGATTCAAACGTACATTATAATACAAAAACAATTTCATAGCAAAAATATACATCTATTAGTCTATGGATCCAGAATAGTGACTCGTGACAATAATAACGGCTTATTCATATAATTTTAATAAGGCAAAGTGATACCAATTAAAAAATCTCAGAATGAAGTAAATGTCAAAAGCCAAATTAGTTAATACTGACTTCAATTCCAGAGTTTATGAACAATAATTTGTATTCCAAATCATAACCATGGCATATACTAGCCGACCTCACACTTCACATAGAATAATAGGTACGGTGTTGCCGCAGACCGCATCTTGGGCTCGGCAGACAGCAACTCCTGGAACTCCTGGTTGGATATTGGTTTGACTAAGTCATCATCACAAGCCAACCAGCACGGGTCAGGCCTTGGACGAGGGACGCAACAATCACGAGCGGCACAACCAACCTGCAATAAATACTAACATTCAAGTTCTGCACAAAACAAAGTATCTATTTTTTATAGTCATATAGTCGAAAGGTTTGCAGCCATGGCGCTAATTTCGAAATTAAACAACTTTTTATTTAAAAAAAAAACTCAATATTTACTTCTACCCTCACATTCCATTGCTTTCTTCTAAATTAGCGATCGGCAACCTTTTGGCAGCCAAGGGCCACAAGGTGACAAAATAAACTAAAGGCCGACTTGTGATATTAACCCTACATACGTATAATTGGTCATATCTCATAGAAAGAATGAAAATGCTATTAAAAACATACGGAATTTAATTTGTACATGTAAAGCCGCGTCTCCTACGCGTGTTTTTTCGAAACATTAGACAAAAACATCGAAACATTGGGGCGTGGCCATACACATTTACTATTAAAAACATTGTGTACGACCAAACCCCAATGTTTCAATGTTTTTGTGTAATGTTTCGAAAAAACACGCTCAGGAGACGCGACTTAATACTTACCTTTATGTTTATATGTTTGGGCTTTGAAGCTAGAAAAATAACCACCGAAATATACCTTTTGTTCCCGACGGCTGTTCTAAATGGATGATCATAGGCTCAATGGATTCAACAAGAAGTACCACACTCACCGTGGGTGCAGGTCGAGGTCTTTGAAACAACGACTTCATAAAAGACGAATTGTTAATATTGGTAGAGTCAGTGGTGTTCTCTCTTTCACACTTCAGCTCGGGAAGTGCGTCTCTTGCGTACGCGACGTAGTGGCCGCCTGATAGGGATTGGCCCAGGTGCATTATAACTGCCCAGAGGATGTACCTGCCAAAATATAATACTAATATTTATAACTACATTCATATATTCTGGGATATATATAAAACTATTTACACGCTATCTATGGGTTATTTGCCGTACTAGGATCGAGTGTTATGAACCTTTGACGCTGACTTGCGACTGTTAGGTAAATTCAATTATTTATAAAACCAGTGTTGTTTTTTTAACGTAGCAATTCGATTATTCAAGAATAAAGGTAAGAGTTATTATTATATTATGATTTTAGTCTTTCTCTGTTATCCAGTATTGGCCTCATTGATTTATGATAAAAAATAAACGTAATCTCTTATTTTTTGTAATAACGTAAATAATACGATGGTTAGTATACTAAACATCGTATCGCTTGAAAACCTTTATGGATATAATTGTAAAATATTTTTTTTTATTAATAATTAAACAGCATTCAAACCAAATATCCATTTGTTTTCTTTGTAAAACTGTGGCTGAAAGAGTTAAAGGCACTTGTGGGTGTTTGTTGGCAATAACCTAATAAAAATTAATAAACTTCTGTATTTTAAAATTAACATACCTATGTTGTGGTTGTGGAATCTTCCTGTGAGGTGTAGAGACGCACAGCTCACAGAAGCAGGGCATCAGCAGCGGCGTGGGCATGTGACGGGTTATCTTCTCCATGCCGCCGGAAAACCTTTTCAGTTGCAGCACCAATAACCTGGGTAATCTGGAATACGCGACACTACGGCGAGCCTCGTTGTATCGAAGACAACGTTCGCACCAATACTGTAATAAAATGTAAATATTTGAAAAATCCTCTGTTTTATATAACTTTAAGTGATCTATGACTATGGGTACATACTTATTTTTACTTATTATAGATATAGCTGAAATATCTGTCTTGGCCTAAAGGTATAGAAGTAAAGATAAGCAAGTAGTTAGAGTGCTACCATAGACAAATGTCTTGTCTCAGTTAAATCATTAAATAATAATATAGATGGTCTGTTTTTCAGTTAAACACTTTTAGTTTTTGCGTACATGCTCTTTTATTTCGTTGAAGTAACAGACAGATATACCAAAAAAACACAATTATGTTCTTTATAAAAAGTAAAAATATGAATAAAAAATAGTTCGTAACCATAACAATAATTAATTCTTTATTGCAAAGAAAAACATTTTTTCACATAGGCGAGCTTAATACCGTCGGCATTATCTACCAGCTAGCTAACATTTGTCGATATGAGCAGTGATATTTGAAAATGGAAGAATTAACTAAACTAAATAACAAATAGTGAATAGCTTATTTAAAAATATATTAGCTACCTTATTTTGGTCTCTAAGATATTCACAGGACAGGCAGGCGGCTCTGAAGGGATCGCTATCGCTTTCAGGCATTATATCTCCATCATCAACTACGGGAATACATATGTCACACATTGCTTGTTTATTCTCTGTCACAGTTTCACACTCAAGGCACATCGTTTGGACTACCATTGTACCTGTAACAAATAAAATTAACCCATCATACTATCACAATCCCAGCTCAGTTGAAATGAAATTAGTTTATTAGTTAGCATAGTCACTAAAGGCGTGCGTTTGCTCATCGTTAGACTCTACAATGACTTCGGAAAGGCGTATGACGAGAAGAAGGCCACAAGAAACTCAATCATAGCCTGTACATAAAATAATTAACAACAAAAAAATCTAATTTTCATTGAAAAAAAAAAGTAAATAACAATTCATAAATCACACAATTCGCAATAATACAATAATTTTTCATAAACTATGCCGGTGAGTAGCAAAGAGAATTACCTATACTATGGGCAAATAAAAATGTCTACTTCCATACCTTCAAAATCATCAGCAACAAAATCCCAACCAGGTTTATTTCTCTCATCTCTTTCATTGTCAACAGGAGACGGGGCCCTATCTTCATTCGGAGAAGATTTGCATTCAATCTTCACATCTTTCTGTTTTTTCTTCCATGACTTCCTGAGGTTGCCCAAAGTCGGTTTACCATCTTCTAAAGAAGGCTGACGTCCTATTCCATTACTGCAAATTAAATCACAGATGCAATGCAACTGCAGTCCATGAGGAGAAACTGTCTATCACAGATATGTACAGTTGCTTTCTCTATGTCGGTTTAAACAGACAAATTTATATAAAGGAAATTATTTTGCTTATAATTCCCAGTACATTAGGTCGATGAAGAAAAATAACCTCCACCAACATGCAATAACTTGTCTCGACGCGACTTCAGTCTTCAGTCAGACTTCAGTCGTCGAGGCGAAGCGATCACACGTATCCTGATGATATCACGTGAAGTGGCGAAACGCGCCGAGACAAGTTATTGAATGTTGGTGGAGATTATTCGCCTTCATCGACCTAATGTAGCGGGAATTATAAGCAAAATAATTTAAAATAATTTCCTTTAATATGGATTTCCGCAAAGTAACGCCTGAAACAATTAATTAAATGTATATATACTTACCTATCACCATTCTCCAGATTTTTCATTCTATTAACCCTTTGACTTAGAGCTCTACATGTTTCACGTATATGGTCCAGAATACAAACTAACAATTCGTGCGCGTCCTGTTGCCTGTTACCTAGAAACAACAATTTATACGTAAATAAATATTTCATTAATATTTAGATGACCACTCTAAAATTATTTAATTCATTTGTGGATATATATAAATAATTTTATTTTATATCTACTTTCAAAACTGTTTATTTTCTTATTAATATTTGAATTTTAGTAATTGGGTACCAATAGAGCGCTTTTACTCGTCAATACAAATATAAATGAAATAAATTTATTAATTTAATAATTATCAATTTGATTTAGCTGCTTTATACTGGCATTGTCCACTTACATACTAATGTCATAATAATATATTATAAATCTACTATGATGTAGAAGAATAGCTGCTGTATAGGGGCATTGTCATACTATTATATACTTATGGGTAAGCATAACCAATACTTTAAAAATTTGAAATATATAAAACATGTTTAGAGAAATCAAATATGCCCTGTAAAATCAATACTGTCTAAGTTTTTATTAGAGAGACGAACAAAAAATATACCTTCAAAAGTAGAATTCACTTCTCTAAGAGCACATAGAAATGCCTCAGCCGCATAGGGCTCCGGACTGCCATCAGACGAGTTACTGTTCAAACATTTAGTTTCAGCCGTCTTTAAACTTGAAAATGTTTCATGCAATCGCTCTGTCGCCACCTGAAACACGCATTCGGCGCGTGGAGAGATGACAGATAAGTGCGTCACTTGTTATACAATATTTAGCTTAGTTTAGATAGAATTTAGAATAACTTTATTCACACTTTATATACATAAAGAATTCACCAATGGCTCCCACACTAGGCCAAGCCTGTCCTGTAGGACCAATAGCTTAGATATAGTTATTAGTAAAATTTACAAAAAAACTCATAAAAAATAATCCTTCTAGAAGAATATAAAACCCACTTGTATTTTACTCTTTCCAGCACTATTTTCAGGTTGTGCTAATGACAATAAGTCTTTACTGGACCACGATCTGGCACCAGAAGAAGCAAGTCCGGCAGCACTACGTCCCAGAGATGAGCTCTTTAATCTTATACTACCTAACTTTTGGTCCACACTTGCTAAGTCAGATACTAAATGATGTAAATTGTGTAAAAATCTAGGTGCATATCTGAAAATTAAAAAAGAAAACAAAATTTTAAATTTATTCACAGTAAATTCTTAAGTAAACAATGACCAATAGGAGTTTAAGATTTTTCATGTGACAATCAAACAGTGAGGTCAGCAGATAATAAATTATGTGATAATGTATGATTAACAATGATGTTATATTGATATAAGATAATGTGGTGACATTGTTTGAGATTTATTTTCATAAAAATAAAAAATCTTTTATTAAGCAATTTTTTTTATCCACATACATGTTTCGTGCTTACATTTAGATTTGTAAAATATATATACATTTGAAATCAAAACCTTTATTACGCATAGGCTATTCTGGCTTTTGCGCATTGTCAGAATCTATCATATCAGAAAGGCATATAACAAGAAGAAATCACAAGATTATTGCCTAATTTTTCTTTAAAAATTTAACAGAATTAATGCCACAAAATTTAAATCAGATGATAATTTAGTTAAGCCTTGAATAGTAACTATGGAGAAGTAAAATCGGACTATTGATACATAGACAAGCGTTTTAGCATAAGAAGACATTGTCTAGGGCTTGTATGAAGAAACACGACTGCCAGTAAATAGGAATGCATTTGTCGTGTTCAATACAACTATGTATGGAGTATGTAGTATAGTATATATGATGAAGTAAGTATGCAGCTGCATGAATGCACAAGAACATGTTCTAGAGCAGTGTTTCCCAAACTATGGGTCCGGACCTATTGGTGGGTCGCATGCGAACATTGACTGGGCGCTGCCTGTAGAACAACACATCGACCGACCAAGATGTCAAAACTGTAATGGCGAAACATAGGAAACAATTTCATCCTTCCCAAAGGCGGCTCGTCCTAAAGAGCGCTGGTGCAGTGCACTCCCACGAAAATTTTAGTCTTACATCATAGATATAGGTAATATAATATACTAATAATTGAATGTTTAAGAAGATTATTTATAGAACTTTGTAATTTTTTTTTCACTTAAATTTGGACGAGAAATCTGATCCTTGCATTGAAATAACTTTGTAATAAAAAATCGTATTTAAACTTTGTTTGTTATGTGAAAAGTCTTTTATTTATATTAGTAACTGTTACATTTTCTAGACGTGGGTCCCGAGTTTGGAAATTTGTATTAGGTGGGTCATAGCCCAGACAACTTTGGGAACCACTGTTCTAGAGTTATCCTCACCGATATTATTTCAATGTAAAAAACAACTATACCTTAGAGTGTAAAGCACACTATTCAAAAAGCATGTATTTCCTAAATTAGATAGAGTGGCTATAGGGGTTTTCCGCGCTGGGCCTGCATTTCCACTGTACTGTTCATCTTCGTTCTGGTGGCCATTCAACATTGCCAATGACGATGACGGCTTACTAATATCCTTTACACTTATATTTGTTTTCTTGGTTTCTAAAAATAATAGAAATCAAAATAATAAATCTATATTTCTCATACGCCATTCTGGTATTATATTATATTATCAGAATACACCAAGACTTCGAAAAGGCATACGGTGAGAAGAAATCACAGGAAACTTGCCAATCAAATAAAAAGTATGGCTCTAGTGATAATAAGCAGACGACCACAATAATTGTTATGAATACCATTGTATATTTTTTTAATAATGTACTTATATTTTAATAAAAAAAAACAAAACTATTCAGATCTATTATTGTCCAATATGTTCCTGGCATGATAATTTTTGTTTTGCGAACATAATCCTGACAGAAATATTATATATTGCAAAGTTATAAGATTATAAAGAATTTTTTTTATATAACTTCCATAAAGCATTGCAAATGCTAGGAATTTACTAATTAATGAGTCAAAATAACTAATTTAAAAGACTTTACATGTTTTGATATTGATTATTTTGATTAACATAATAAACGTTACAACAGTTTGGCATCCATGAACAGAATAAAGCTTAAAAATCACTTATTTCACAGATAATATATATTTAATAGTATAATAGATAATAGAAGTTTGGTTATATAATTTTTTCAAAAATACAATTTCAAATTACTATGATAAATAATTACTATGACCAAAGGCTTAATATTAATAAAACAAACGTTACTATTATACTATAACATAGTCTGTAATAGAAATTATACAAATTAATATTTCAAGTTTGTGGCATTGATTTAAAAGATAATATTTTTGTCAAAACACATACCAACAAATACTTCGAGAGACTTTAGCTTCTTTGCCGCATTCAATGTATTGTAATAAACTGTACCAGGCCTTTTCAAAGGTCTATTCTCTTTATCTTCAATGTTTTCTGCAGATTTCGTCGCTTTCTCATTTATATTACCGTTGCTTAGAAACGGTGCATTTTTCTTTTGTAAAGAGAGCGTTATTTTTTTGTGTTTTAACCCTTGATTTTCTTCGGTAACAGAGTTAACTGGCATCTTTAGAACACCTGCAAATATTGTACGTAAAAAGTCAGTAACATAACAAAATGAGCGGCCACGACTCCTAACTTTCCAAATGTTGTTTACAGAATATAAAGCTTTTAGTCTTTCAATAACACAAGGTCACGGACGATACAAACATACATTATATTCCAAATGACTATTTCACATGAACTTATTTACAACAAAAATCTTAAAATATAACCGCGAACACTTCATACAACTTTCTCGCAGGCAGCCATATTTGACTGATTCTGTCTGTCACTGGCTGATGGATAGTAGCTGCCGGTGTAGTTCCACCTCCGTTCACTTTGGCGCTGTACTAATTCTCATACTAATAGAGGTAAATTCATACGAAAGTTGATTATTCATACTTAGAGCTTCGAAGAACAGACTGATAATGATCCTTTTGCCGTTAATAGAATAACAAATTACTACTGGACTTAATTATTAATCATAAAATGTTCATCATTTACCTTTGCCTGTACGCATAAAAAAGTATATTCAGGCTGTATGGGCTTGATCCCTATGCCTATAAGTGGAATTTAAAAAATAAATATTTTATGGAACAAACAACATAAAAATGTTGAACTGTCAATTTCATTATAAATGGACTACTGTTAAAATACAATGTCTGTTGCTTTAATCATGGTAATGTTCTTTATAATATTTTTAATTTCTAACTATGCATTTTAGTACAAACAATGTAAGAAATATATAGTATAAGGAAAATACAAACTAAAAAAATTATATACTGAGGTTATATCTTATTGGAACGGTTGGTATTAGTGATTTTTAAGAGAAATTTGACGTTTCGTTACCCTCAAGCTCGCCAGTACTTTACTTTTTAATAGGATAACGCACACATACATTATTATTTCATTATGTCATTATAATTTACAGAATCAAAAAGCTAAAATGCAGTCTATAATATTTTAAAAAAGGGTCAGAATTATACTATATTGTATTACTACAAAAAAGTTTAGGGGCAAATTCAATCAATGTAGCATTTATACAATTATAAGTCTCAGAATACGCACTATTAATTAATACATATAATTGATGTAGACTCAATACTTTCGCTCTCATGGGCTGGTGATGGAGGATTCAAGACAGAAGTACAGTTCCCGAGAGGCGCAGCAATACAAGGAGCGCCTGTCTGCGACAGCTGACCAGGCAATGGCTATGCATGGAACTAAGGTAACAGGGTTATAATGACAATAGTGCACAGAGAGTGTATTGATGAGCACTTGCATTGTTGAAACAGCTGCATTTGGACAGTGCCCCGGCAGCAGTCGCAGAGGATCCGCCTGAGAAGGAGGTAGACTGGTTCAGTGAGCATGCAACAATCAACACTAATATGCATAACATTCAGGTGATAACCCTTCAGCTGCTAACATTTATTTGAAAGAGAATTAATACATAATGTGTGTGGTGTGCTTTAATGCATTCTATGTTTTTTGTGAGTGTGAGTGAGCATGATGTGTCAGTGTTCATAGCAAATGTGTTACAGAAGACAAGTGCACTCCCCCAGAACAGTGCGTTGTCAGAAGAGGCTCGCCTGTGGGACTCTGGAGCATCCACCTCCTCCAACAGTGCAGTGAGACGAACAGCCAAAAGAACAGGGGTATGTATTAAGAGTGTTGTGGTGGGGAGGATGCAGGGAGATATATTTTGGTGTGTTTGCAGTTGGGCACACGCAAGAATGCACTCGGCGCCAAGAAAGTGTCTGCCAACTTTGATGAGATAGAGCGTGAGGCAATATTGGCTGAGAAGCTGAAGATGGAGGTGACAATGCATTGCCATAAGTTACACCAACAGAACACCCTGTAGTCCAACATACAAACATATATTGGAATGTGGTTGCAGGCAAATAATATGGCAAAGAGCAGTGGCGACGTGCAGGAGGTGTCCCTGGAGCTGTCATCATTGCGCGTGTCCGGGTCTGACCGTCTAGGCATTGCAGCAGCTGCTCCTTCACATAGCAGGTGTGAATCTCATATTACATAAACCTGCGTATAGTATAATCTTGTTTTTGCATACTAAAGCGTCTGTTGCAGAGGTGTCTCCCACAGTGCGTGTGCAGACATGACGCTTATTGAGCAGGAGGATGCCAAGGACGACAGGACCAACCTGGACAACATAGACAGGATTGACAAGTTTGACAGATTTGATAGATTTGACAATCTCTTCACTATGATACGGTAAATATATTATTAGTTATTATTATTCATATTAAATTCACTAGAACACACAGGTTAGAGATGTTGATGGAATTGTTGCAGGAATGAGCCCTCATATGGCAGTTCAGAAGCTTCACTGCCGAAGTCCGAGGGCCCTGTGTGGGAGAGCATCCAACCTGAGCCCTCTCCGTCTGTCCGCACCATGTTTTCT
Organism: Tineola bisselliella; assembly: GCA_028551675.1. Lineage (NCBI taxonomy): Eukaryota > Metazoa > Arthropoda > Insecta > Lepidoptera > Tineidae > Tineola > Tineola bisselliella. Next base: position 37,035 of record JAPWLS010001564.1, read on the forward strand.
CCTACATCTCCCGTCTCTTCAGCAACTCCTACTACATACCGAGCTACAGGTTCCAGGGGGAAGAAACCAGAGACTGAAGAGGATTCTGCTGTAAAAAAATTTGGCTCTGCAAAGGCTATAAGTTCTGCACAATATTTCGGTGACCAGGTATGTGAGTTAGGTTAAGATGTAGTGTGATCATTAATAATACAATGGTGCGTGTTGTCTCAGGAGACTAGGTCCGAACGTGACATCTCCCGCTTCTCCGGCAGTGACAGCATATCATCAGCTGATTACTTTGGCGAAAACAACAACAGACAGACGGCTGGATTTACAGTCAATGCTCCAGACTTTGATGACGTGAGTAATGTTTATCTCAGTACAAGTGCATCCAGAGTTTTGGATACGTTTATGTTAAATGAATATCATGTGGTTGAAGGTGAAGGAGTCTGTCCGGGCAGGAGTGACTCGGGTGGCCGGGAGGCTGTCCAGTTTAGCAACGGGAATGGTGTCTTCACTACAGGAGAGATATGGATATTGAGATGTGATTGCACATTACATGGATTCTAATTATAAGACTCGGTTATTACATTAAGATGTTGCATTTATTACAAAAATCCATTGCACTCATTGGAGCATAACCATAACCACTACATTATATTATGAATCAAATTGAATAATTTTGTTTGCTTCCAATGCTGCACCCACTATTTGAGACATACTTTGTTTTCAAGTAACTGCAATGAATATTGACAGGTATATGGGTTGCACCAAACTGTGAGCTTGTGGTTTTTTGCTCTGAATATTATTTGTAACTTCATTTGAATTACACTACAAGTGATCGACAGAGAGGAGTGATCCAATGAATAAATGTGGTATTGAGTTTAGTTACTTTGGACGTTATGTAAAAATCATATGTTATTTGACAATCAGAACATGTCATTGTGCAGACACAGACTACCCATCAACACAAGCATCAGTGCAGTACACCATTCTTCCTACAGATTGATTTGGAAGTGGGATGTGCAAGGGCAACTGGCAAGCATTATATAAAAATATTATACAGCAGTTTCTATTTTATTGTTACCTATTATCATTTCCCTTGTTTATTATTCAAACGACATTCATACATTTTATCATACACACGTATACAATGCTATGAACGCTTCTTGGCGACAATGCATACATTCTCTAGAGTAACTGTCGCATCCACAAAATGGACTAACTGAGCGTCAAAGCCAACTTCCCTGAGATGGAGCACTCTGCCGTAGTCTAGAAGTAGTTTGGCTCTGCGGCCGATCTCCGCGCGTTCTTGCCGCGTGTCCAGTTCGGAGGCCTTTCTGATGCCGCAAGTGGCCCACGACACTACGCCAAATATTATATTCAAGTCTGCTTCACTGATACCCATTTCCTGGAAAACAATATGCTTATGACCACAACTTCTAATAATGCTTATTTCATATTTTTCTCTTTTTAAGATGAATAGTCGTTTACACATATATGCACCTTGAGATAAGTCGCGCCGACATAGCTTCGCGGCAAACACCTGTGATGGCAACAGGTGGCCAACAATAGTCCACGAGTGAGAGAACACACTTCACTGCGAGTCATACAACGAATTGCCAAATCTGCAACAAACCACAAACAGCCTCTATGATCATAATAAGTAGTACTCCATAAACAGGGAACACTTGTGTACCAGTGGCATCCCCGCAGAGATGCTTGGCGAGTCCCACGAGAGGAGCGTGTGGAAGCAGTTCTAATGCCAGATGTGCCAGGTCCTCCCTCACTCGAACTGCCCTCTGTCCGAGGCGCGCCTCCCTCTTGTGTCTCCGTGCAGCCCTCTCCACGCACAGCACACGCCCTCCGCTCGCCGCGCCAACCAACCATGACAGCCTCCCTAATAGCAATAACACAGCCATATGTCCACATGTACAATTAGTTTGCCCACTAAGCAGATTATTGAGACTTGTGTCATGCAAAACTCACAGATTGTATTTAATTATTTTCAGTTTCATTTCATAAATAATCAGACACAACAATACAATGTCTAACAGACCTTTGCCAGCTCCCAATTCCACATAGCAGTAATGTTCATGTAATAATCCCTCCTCCTCTAGCATCCACAGCAGACTGGATACCTGTCTCAAATGTCTTGAAGATGTCTCCGTGCGGCCGGGCAGGTCGAACTCTTCTTGCACAGCGGGGTGTATCCCTTTGCTGACACGTGTTGATATCTTTGTTGGAAACAGATCTACATTCATTGTTAGTGATTCTTTACAGGTTTATGATGCAAAAAGTGCGACTCACTTGTGTACAATGCATTAATCTTATTAATAACTATGTCGAGAACGCTCTGAGGTATTGCGGAGAGTGCGCTCCTCGGAGGGCCTGCATCAGCCACAGCATTTATATTATGTTGGTAATACGAGGGCTTTGGCTGTGAGCGGGCATTGCATATCGCGAGGTGTTTTTGTAATTTGCTTTTGAAACATGTGCTGAAATGTACAACAAACATTGTATTGTGCTTGAATGGGCCGTAACACAAATTAGTTCCAACACTCACTGCGTAGGGTCGAGGGGACATGGCATCCGCGCGTCCGTCTACGACAAATGAACACAATGTCATTGAGTTTAATAAGTTTAGATTATTTGTGCGACATACAGCCTCACCTCTGTTTCGCTGGGATCAGGAGTGGGCATATGTTCCCCGCAGTAATCATTACCAGGTTTCACCGTCATGCGACATAATCGATTCTTCTTTTGTACAAAATATTTGCATTGTATGTTTAAGTTTTCCTTCGAATTTGTCATGTTTGCTTATAGGTTTACAATTCCGCAATCGAAGTTTACGCTTCTCACTAATATGTCAATGGTGTAATACACTAATATAAATGCTCCTGTTAAACTGCCTCAGACAGATGCTTCCAAGGACAACTCTACCAATGTCGAGTCGGACAAGAATAGATATATTAATAAGAGTCCAACATGAATTTATAAAAATCTAATTTGCGCGCGGACAACTTCTCCGCCGGCCCCCGTGGATTGCAACGTCAAAGTGGGACTCTCGAGTCTCGACTCTGAACGACTTTTGTCATCTTTTTTATGGCATTATAATAGTTTGCCAATGTCAATGTTTTGTATCGACTCCAAAAAAAGACAAAGGAGTTGTCGACGAAGTAATAATTATCAATTTTATATATTATTAATTAATTAATTAAAATTCACACAAAAGAAACAGGTTTGGTAGCCAAATGTACATATTATAATCTTACAAAGATAAGAAAAAGAATCGAATTTGGGCGTGCTAGATTTGGTTTTAGTGTTGTTGATAATTCATTAAAAAAAATAATTGTCACAGTTTGAGGTTAAGCGTTCTGTTTGGCATCTTTCGCGTATTTATATTTTCAATTCTTCTATTATGAGCTGCGCCCGCGTAAATGATGGATTCTCCGGTTAACAACGTCGTAGAGAGCACTTCCAATGATGACATGCTAGACAACAAAGCTGCGGTGGAAAGCTCAGAGGAGCGGACTAATTATAATGATGTTCAGGTTTTGAAGCGGCGGAATTCTGATACAGCCGTGATCGAAATTTCAGACACAGACAGTGATGATTCTGATATATGCGCCGTTACTACGTATAAGGCAACACCCGACGAAGTGAAGAGGATACGTCGGGAAGGGCGTAAGTCACGCTGCCTACGTTTATCATTCGATCGTGTGATGCGTTCGATTCGTTATGAAGTGCTATACTTTTAGATAATGATGATTGTTCGTCATCATCATCATCGTCGTCATCGAGTATGTCCTCATCAGATTCGTACAGCTCCGAGTCTGAGGATGAGGATGATGCGGTGGTGGTGCACGAGTCGTTAGAGGCACCCAAAGTGAGAGGTGCGTTGTTTCTGAGAGCATCCCGCACTGACGAGCCAATGCTCAACCCTAATTTCAAAGTATGTATGAAGACCTAGTGTTCTATGTCTGTATGCATTTATTTAGCTGGTTATGGTGAATAATAGGTTTGTTGCATGTTAATAGAAGGCAGACACGTTGGAGAGTTTGACAAGGCATTGGAGCTCGGAGACGCCCTTTGAGACTGAGGATGTAATATTATTAACAAGCCCATACAGAGTCTGCCTGATGCATAATGTGCTTGAGAACAGTGAGTACATACACAATATGGTGGATGACATGAACACGCTGGAGTGGACCAGGAAGAAGATGGACCTCTATGAGTTCCATCAGACATCAGAGTTGGCCAACCTCACGTGGCAGAGAAGCATCAGAGGGATATATCAATTGCTCAAGACTGAAATTATGCCATGGGTTTGTATACTGGGTTGTCTGTGCGGTTGGCCGTTCTATGGATGTTGGATTTAGTAATCGTTGTCAACAGGTGTCAAAGGTGACGGGGACAGAGTTGAGTTCAATATCAGTGTCATGCTCCTTGTATGGTCCTGGCGATCATTTGCTGCCTCATGATGATTTACTGAATGATAGGCGCATTGCATTCATACTGTACTTGGCACCATGGAAGCCTTCTGCTGCTGCAAAGGCTTTGGAGAATGGACAACACGACATCAGTGAGGTACATAAAATTTGAATATATTCATGTATTTCAAAACTTGTTAAAATTATTAGTATATTGCTGTAATAATATAATGGCATGCTGAACCTAATAAAATATGCAAGAGTGGGTCACGCACACATACAATATGTTGAATTGCTGTTTATTTGTGTGTGCTGTGATGTTGCAGGGTGGCATAAAGACATATGGGGGCGGCACAGACACGGGTTGGTGCCGGTCAATGGGGGGTGCCCTACAGCTGTACAATGAGAAGACACCTGGACAACCTGGGGCTGTCGTCACACAAGTGTATCCCTGTAACAATATGTTAGCATTCTTCAAAGTGGGACCAGAGACATATCATCAGGTATTCTTGCCACAATAATAACAATTACATTAATTCATCATTATATAGTTAAAGTAAACAGCTGCTCACATTACAATGCAACGATGGCATGCGAAGTCATTGCCAAATACTCATCAGATTGATGGACATTGACACTTAGGTGGCCGAGGTGACGTCACTGGAATTACCTCGCTTGTCAATAAATGGATGGTTCCATGGACCAATTGATGATCCTGCAGAAGAAACACCCTTATCCGAAATGGACACCATAAAGTTGCATAATGAGACTGTGAGTTGATTGCCTGTTGCTTGAGCGCTTGTCTGAGCATAGATAAGATCAAAGCTTACTTTAATGTTCAGGTGGTGATGACTGAATGGTTGAGCCCCGTGTATATGTCGACGGTCACACGCGGCCAGGCGCAGAGACAGATGGAGGCAGAGAGTGAAATATCTCTGCCTGACTTCCTTCTGCCCGGCAAGTACCGAGAGCTGCTTGCCGCCTTCGCGGAGCCTGGCGTCGTGTGGGAGCCGCTCGGGCCTCCGCACCGCTGCCGATTTCGGCGCGTGTGCTCGCGCTGGTTGGAAGCACAGGAAGCGTCACACCCATTGCGAGCGTTGTGCACCCTGTTTTCGTCCGCGGCTTGGGGCGCAGTGCTGTGCGCGCTGACAGACCTGCCACTGGGCCGTGCGCTCACTCCGCAGCTGGAGATGTGGCGCGCCGCTGACTATTCACTGCTGCCAGGCCGTGAGTCGTACGGACGCGCCCGGCTTGACGTGCTGCTGACCCTGGGGGCGGGGCGCGAGGGAGGTGCAGGCGGGGCGCGGGCGTTGCGGCAGTACGTCTGCCCAGAGAGCCAGGGTGAGGCGGAGAGTCTGGTGTGCATTCCTCCGCAGAACAACGCGCTGGTGCTGGTGTATGCGGATGCAGGTGCCACCTACTACACGGGCTATATCAGCAAACTGGCAATGACCTCTGACGAACGGTTCTATGTGGTCACCTGCACCTATGTTGAGTGAACTGTGACTCATGCCTGTTTAGTGGATTTAAGTTACCTTTCTAAGTTAAGGCAATGATGATATCACAAAAGTGTGTTGTAATATACTGTTAGTGCGTTTGTGCCTCCTTCAGCCTCGTAAACTCGGTAATGTGAGACCAAAGAGTTTTCTCTGCATTTTACAATTTGTAATGAACATATTTTACATTAACAGTGTGTGTGTGGATGTCCTAGGTCCATCTCCTTTGTGCTCTTTTATGCTCCTGTATGATGATGTGTGACAATGCATCTGATTGAAGTTCACAAACGCAACATAAGTTGTTTAAATTATTAAATTATTCTTGTTTGTGTGGATGGATGAGTTGTACTTATGTGTCGATATATTAGTGTTAGGTTAGTCTGTGTCTTGCTTGGTGTATATATATACTCTGTCAGTTTAATTATAACATACATTGTAACATTTTGTTTTATTCTTCTTCTTCTTTAAGAAGGGCCTCGCATTAATAAAGCGCTTTTATGGAGAATGGAGATTAACATAATAGGGGAATTGAAAGCAGAGCTCTTGCGCCCGCACCAGAAAGATGCTTAATCCTAACATATTGGAGCCTCCTTCAAGCTCTCAGTCATATTCTATTTTAATAATGGCATTCAGTGAGTCAGTCTGTGTGAGTGGTCTGCTATATCCACACTGCTCTGCTGTGTTACATAGAGCCCAGTTTTTATGGCATTGTTATAAGTTGTACATCCCTACTAATATTATAAATGTTATTGTGAGTTTGTTTGTTACGTACAACTACTTAACCATACTAGAAGTAACTTAGGATACTTTTTAATTTAAAAAATATTATTATTGACTATAGTTTCAGCTGTTTGGAATCATATTGATTCATTTCTATTAAAATGATCTCTGATAGTTATTTAATGGGTTAAATGCGAGTGAAGCCGCGGGTGAAAGCTAGTAATATAAAGTATGCTGGACATTTCGGGCGCACGCTTTATCTCGTTTCATGGGAAAAGGCTTCAAAACTTCATGAAATATGTCAGAAGCATTCATTTGAAATATGGATAAGTTTGTTCAGTGAACAATATATATTAGTTGAACTTTTAATAGTCGAAGAATATAAAAGTTTTCACAGACGTACTCGACATATTAAAGCGTGGACTATAACAGACTGAAATTTATATTGCTTGCTTGATTTAAATTTTATTTTATTACACAATTTAGAACTACTTTGACCTTTTCGGTGCTAAACGTATATCTCGCATCGGCATATACTTATTTCAGTGTTCTAATAAAATACAGCGTTGTCTACATTTTAAAGAAAAACATATTTAAATCATTAGTTTATTACAATACTCAATAATGGTAAGTGTGTTATAGGGTGGTCCTTCGTGAGCATGTTTTGAACCTCATTAAATTGCAAACAAAGTATTTAGTTTCTTTTTTAATACGTAAAAGTTTATGATGTTTTGTGTCTTCATCTTCATTAAAACACGCGCTTTGTGGTTTTTACTTTGAACATTTTCTTGACTTGAATATAAAAGCTTATTTTGTTATTTGGAAAATGCCTCCGAGTTAAAATGATTATTTCGCATTGTGGAGGTGCTTGAATATGCAATGGGTGCCCCTGAAAGCCTCCACGTAAGCCCCACGAAGCCTTTTAATAAGTATCTTAATGCCGAAATGCTAAATGTTACTTCGCCGACGCGAACATGAAATGTATTATTTTCCAAATTATTCTAATTAATTAAGTCGTAGGATAAATAAACAAGGAACGCACTATTTATTTTTCATATATTTATATTTCTAAATCGTATATTGGCAGACATGCCAGTGTGTGTTGGGTCGTGTTTGCGAGGAGCGGTCGTGTACAATTTATGGAAATCCGATACGGCAGATGCGTAACCCGTATACGATCTGTCATTTTGGACAAACGACACGAATGTACAATTGCAAATATATTAATGAGCAGAGATGTCCTCCTCAGTCCTCGTGCGAAACACAAAACAATGTAGAAGCGCTTAGTAAACGGAAGTGACAACAATTGTTATTTTTTTATAATTTCTTCAATTCTAGTAATTCTATAAACAGAGCAAGCATGCATTCATTCGGGGTTTGTGTGTTTGACAGATTGCTTGATAGAGGCCCCACATCGCAATAAACTACGATATTAAGTGAGAGTGACATTTTTGTTAGGAAAGACTGTGCGGCTATATGTGTGTGTATGTGTATCTGTTAGGGCGATCACACATGGGAAGCTGAAAGAGAACACGTATGAACATTGGTCATTGATAGAAAGTGTTCTTTTTCATGAAAAACTGTTTGTAGTGGCTATGCGTAAATCACGCCACACAGTGCCAGCAATATTTTATTTATTTTATTGTTATTAGAGGTATTTATTATAATTGCAAATGAAATGAAGTGATTAAAATAAGCATAATTGAAAGTCATGTAGTTTCATTTTGAAAGTACGCAATGTGAGTGTTCGCAGGTTAGTTCAGTTTACGACAAATGCCTAAACATATTCAAATGTGGGATAAAAGAAACGGGACACGTTTGGGAAATCTCTGATTTAAATTATTCGATGGAGGTCGCGGGTTAACTCCGCCGGAAGCCTTTGCTGTCAGAGGCACATAGAGGTACAGCGGTCGCGCTCACGTTACAAACACACGTACATGAGGTATATGGAACGAGTGCTATTAAGTGTGATTTGTAATATTAATAAATTGTGTGTTATTATTATTAAAATGAGGAAAGAACAGCAGGGAGTGGTGCGGGTGTGGGGTCAGTGGGGTCAGTGGGGTCAGTGGCAACGGCATAATTAGCAAAAACTTTTGTGTTTCAAATAACTCGTGAATACCTCGAGAGAGAATATTTACAAAAAGGTAAAAGTGTAATAACATTATCCGGAATATTTGGCATTTCCGTTGACGAACCGGCGGCCTGTTAATAATAAATACAGCCCCAAAGTTATTCCTACAACACGACACGGTTATTGGGCGGACTCCACTCCGGCTTCGAACACGCACACAGACGCCCGGCGCCCGGCGTGGTAGCTGTTATGATACAGTGTTGTGCCTGCGAGTGTATATTTTGTGATTTAAAATGTTCCCTGAATGTCCCTCAAGATATTCTACAAACTTTATATAATATTTTTTTTGTTTCTTCATTCTTTACATATTTTATTTGACATTATTTCCAGATTTACACATGATTTTATTATTGCATTAGTCTGCATATCAAACTCATGCCAAATTGCACCGCAACCGTATTCACCCGAGAGTGGACGAGCAATATGTGTGCGTGTGTGCGTGTATCTCTATACATTTTATTAATGTACTCATTTATCTATATATTAATTTATACATACAGGTAAATTAACTAATTAATAATCTTAAAATAATATTAAATGAATCAAATGGATATTGAATCGCGCGCCCGTTCTATGACTATCCTTTCCACAAACAATGTGACTCGTTGGTCATTTGTGCTTCAGTGACATTGCTTTTTTAATTCAGCACAAATTAATTTCAGTTCAGCGTAACAGAATACCTGCGGCTGCAATTGTACGCTTCATTCGTGTAATACAGCCATTCTCAAAGTGTGTTTCGCGGAACCATATGCGAAAATACCTACTATAAGGTCGCAGATGAAAATAAAATCTAACTAAATATTACATCACAATATGATTATCAATAAAGAATACATACAATATAGTTGTTTTTTTTTTGTTATATTATATTATAGCTCCGTCAAATATTTATCTTTTGGTTACGTCGCTAAAAAGTTTGAGAACCGCTGGTGTGATATATGAATAAAAGCGCGCGTCTGTCATCCTGTCAAATTTACTGGCGAATTGATTTATCAAATTGACAGAAATGAAGGCAAATTGCTTACACTGAGCATTATAATGCGATGTAGTATGGATGCTGTAGGCAGTAAGCTGCGATTTTTCATGAGCAGATATCCCGCAGATGGGCTCGCATGCATTACAACAATCACCATCTTAATGTGAAAATAATAATGGAGACGAGAGAATTATGAATAGAAATTGTCGAAGAAGTGATTTAATGTGTTGCCCAAACGGAAGTCGACCGGACACCCGTTGCCTCATATAATTATGATTAAATTTCACAGCTTTAAGTAATACTTGCAGGCAAAACTCTACCCTATTATTACCGAGCAATAAGTGATATAATCGCTTGTAGCATAAAGATTAATATAGCTCAGATTCGAGTGGACATCTCCATAATTGCATTTTAGCAAGTTATTGAAATATTTAATATTAAATTGCTTAATATGACGCCAATTTAAACCACACTTCGCTGCTCATTATTTGATAGCAATATGTTGTTATTTTCACAACAGCAAACATATAGCACTCATATAGAAGTGTATATGATTATAGTCAAACGCGAAACCATTAACATCCGAGGTCTCTTCTCATCTGCTTAAACAAATAAAACATTCGATTACAAAGCCTCATTCGTTGTACGTGAGTCGCTATAAGTGGCCATCGTACGAATACTGAACGCTGTACGAAGTGTCTTTGGGATGTCCAAGTGTAGCCATTAGCCAAGTGCCGAACAAACATCCTCACACAACAAAAACAAGCAGCGAACAATTGACTGAAATGGAACAAAACAGTTCTCATATGCTTGCTCTTTAATGTTGTAATGACAACAGTTAAAACATAACAAATGAACTATTATTTCGTTCGTCAGGAAGGCGCACGAACTTCGGACGTAAATACGGACGTTTCCCATTCAAGAACACTTACGGGCTCGTAATCATTCACGAAATTACGGATTTGGTAGCACACGATGGATAGACTACTCAAGGGTTATTTTACAGACGCTTGACAGGACATTTCACGGGCTTGTTAAAATTCACGTAAGCTACAGAGGTGACGAAACTTCGGATATGCCTGAGCCCCCCAGTTCCCAATAAAATTCCGTTCCTAATTGTTATAGTCCTCATGTTCATTATATTTTTGTACTAACGTTTATTACATTTACCTGAAATTATGAAAGCACCGAGATTATGAAATTCTGTGCTATTTTTAAGTTTAATTTTGTCCCCTCATGAGAAAGTTTGTTCATAAAAGTTTCACCACGAAGACAAGCGGTCTTGGCAAAAGGTCGTAAGGGAAACATATTTTTAAAATTGTACTCTTTTGAATTATTATTATTATTATAAGTGAAACGTTACCACTTGTACATAATGACATGACATTGCAATCGCTTTCGTCAACAGAAAATAATTAAAATTGATGAGTATAAGTTGGCATATTGGATGCAAAGTAAATAGTAGCATTAATGAACATAACACGGGATTGTTTACATTGTGTGATGTGTTTCCTTAACAATTGTAAAGACGTATCGCTAATTATTATTCGAGTTCACTCGTGTGTTAATTGTTCATATAATATAACATTGATTATTATAAATATTATGAAAAAATAACATTGGGGATGGAGAAAGAAGACAGACTAAAATCAAAGCCCTTTTGTTTTTAAAATAAAATCAGGAGCAGGAGTGGCTTCCATCGATTCACAAAATTATATTTCAAAATGTAAAATATATAAATAGTTCTTTTAATTAGCGAATGTATGTCGTAATATATTTTTAATATGTTAAGATTATTTCCGCAAAGCCACTTCCGGTCATAGACAACGTAATGATATTAATTGATTGGCAATACATTGACGTCATTGTTATCATCATAAACATGTATTTATTCAGCAGAATGGTGGAAAAGACAACGCCACTGTGGCCAATAAAAGCATGTTTGTGTTGTGTTTTTATGTTCATGTTTGTGTAAATATTAGCAACTGGCTAACGAACTAGTCGAATGACACATTTTATGATGCACTTTGAATGCTTTACCAACATACTAATAGGCATATGTACAACGTAATTGTTAACATAACATAATAAAAATGTATTTTGATGCATTTCTACACACACGATACCAATGCACATTGGTCACTGATTTATTACATTGGAATTTCGTGGACGTCACAATGCATGCATGGGCTCAGGGTGGGGCAGCAATCTAAAATAATATGTAACTAGCAAACTATACCCACGGTCTGGTCCCAGTTAATTTTTTTTGTGTTGACTGGCGATTGTCGAGTGTGAACTCTCTTACGGATATTAAGTATTGTAGTTAGTACCTAGATAATTAAGTTTTTTAAGTTTGATTAGCTACCTTACAGGTTAGAGCCTGGCTACGCCCATGAATGCATGTAAACTTACATAAACGTTTAGTTACTCCAATCACATCCCATAATGAATACAATGACTTTTGTGTTTAAAATGGATTCTTAGATATATTATGTTGACATGAGGGTATAAGAATATATTATATTATTATTTTATAATTTCTTGTTTGGTTGTTGTTCGAATACTCGACGTTGGCAGAATTGTCTTCATTCACCTGAAACTATATTGAACCGGATGAACGGAGTTGCTAAAACTGGCAAGAGATTTATAATTCATTGTTGTTTAGATTGAGATAAATAGCGGTGAAGTGGTAATTAGCCGTGCTTTCCTTGGTCAATTGCTCTTTAAAGAAACTAATGTGAAGTAATAATGCGGATTAAAATAGATTGAAAATAAAATGATCACAGCGTATTGTGACAATAAGAGGAAAAGAAGGAACAAGGAAGATGACAGTGACAGAATAAATGTCAAAAACCTACAAACTTCTATAAGTATTTTCAGGATATAAAACAACCGGGATTTTTTTGACATGAGGGTTTAAGGGTGAATCAAAATTTTATAATCTCTTATTGGGCTGCTGCCCGAATACTCGACATTGACAGAATTGTCTTTAGTTCACATCTGAGGCCATTAATAAAAGAAGAAGAAGAAGTGTTTTCAGCCAGCACAGGAGACCGCCACGGGCCCATGAGGTAAATAAAACACATGTGTTATTCGAATGAAATGTATTGCATTGTCATAGTCGTATTATGCCAACAGCGGACGCACATTCATTGCTGCATCCCTACTTACTCTAGAAGGTGACCTATGCTACATATAATATATCTTCAATGCATTATCATATTTATTGAATTTATGAATATTCGCGTTGTTGTCATCGGAAACATTGATTTATATACAAAACTTAAAAGTATACAACATTCTCGACACAAATAATATATACATAAAGTATTAAAATATATATATTTTTATATAAAGAGTAATAAAAGAACATATGTTGTTATTGCTATAGCACTCCATTTGGTTGGAGATGGAGTGCGACGGCGATAACGACAGCAGCGACAGCAACGCGACGAAGCAACGAACAGACAAAGATTCACTATTATGTTAGATGTTGTCCAGTCGCCTAGGCCTCTTCCCTCGGCGGGGAGCTCCTCACTGAAAATCAATTACACAATTCACACAAGATCTGGCATTGAGGCATACTTTATTTGACAAATAGCAGTTTTTAGTTTGATCTGATATCACAGAATAATGTCAACAGACAGGCTGCCTTTATTTTTGTAATCGCATACATTTACTCCTTTAATATAAACAACGCAAATGCTTCAAACTGCTGCTGAATCTCCTGTTATTAATCTAAAACACCACAGACTACAAACTAACACACAATCTAAAGAGGATAGTCATACAGAGAGAAGACATCACGAGAGTGGAAGAGACGGAAGGAAGTAGGGTGACTGGCAAGCACAACCCGCGGATGAAGCTGCTAACATATAGTGTAATGTGTGCGACAGAGACAGTGATAGATACAGAAGACGGAATGTGTGTGGGTGTGTTGTAACATAGAGCATGTCATGCTGGTCACCTGACTCCTGGCCTGACGAGCGTTTACCCCACATCCCTCTTAAATTAGTCCAGCCGGGCTCCCTTTTCCAATAATATGCACCCGCTGAAATTGGTTTCTCATTTGCAACTTTAACCGCAAAATGTGTCCAGTATTTTCCGCAGAGAGAAGTTAATTTAGAAAAAATATTAAATTGCAAAATGGTGGCCGCGGACGACTGTTTCATTTTATATGGTGTCGTTTTAATTTGGCGCTTGCTTCGAGCACTTTATTAAGGGAGTTTGAAGGAAACATGTAAAAAACTTTACGGTCTCTGTCCGTTACGATGCCTGATACGTTTTGATTTATTATAGATTATAATTTATTTTCGGGGCCAAATAACTAAGAACATTTTTTCATTAATATTCAAAAGGTTATGTAAGTTCCAGATTCTGTTTTAGACGCTGTGAATGCTAAAGTTATAACTGAATAGAAGATGACGTAAGCGTAAATAGTCCATCTAAATTAGCAAACTGACATTAACTCACTAGAACAAATAATATTAGTTGGAGTCATAACTATGAAGGGGCTAATCTGAGCGATGAATGCAGAGAGGGTTTACCATTGTTGGGTTGCTTGGCCGGCCGCTTGCCCCATGCGCCGTGGACTCCTGTCCATGCCTTCTTCTCAGGTGCGCCCATTTCTAATTCGGACTTCTCCACATCAGCCTGAATGAACGAGGACGCGTTTATATTACCACATTGATACAGTGTGCGAGTGAGATATACGTACAGTTTCGGCAGCCGATTGCAATGGCATCATTTGGTCAACACTGGGCTCGTATTCGATGTAGTCGAGATCAGACGACGCGCGCTTGCCCCATGAGCCGCGGAAGTTCTGCCATCTCTCCTGCACACAGAAAATATATCACATTTGTTAATAGCACGCGATATGCTTGTAAGTAATAAACGACAATATTATCGTACCGGTGCACGTTTTCCCCAAGCAGAGTTAAGGTCATTCCATCCGCGCTTTCCCCACGCCGAGTTCAAATCATTCCAACCACGTTTTCCCCAGGCCGAGTTGAGGTCGTTCCAGCCGCGCTTTCCCCACGCTGAGTTTAGGTCGTTCCAACCGCGTTTCCCCCAAGCAGAATTGAGATCATTCCAAGCGCGCTTTCCCCAGGCTGAATTCAAATCGTTCCATCCGCGTTTGCCCCAAGCCGAGTTCAAGTCCTGCCACGCGCGCTTTCCCCAGGCTGAGTTCAAGTCTTGCCAGGCTCTCTTCCCCCACCCGCCATGCAAGTTCTGCCAGGCCCTCTTCTCCTCGTCAGTAAGTTCTGGTTCATTCTCCGTCTAAAAATATATAACTTTATGTTGCTCATACTTGTTTGTTACTATGTTTGTGTGCGCGCGCGCGCGTGTGTGTGTGTGTGTGTGTGTGTGTGTGTGTGTGTGTGTGTGTGTGTTTGCAGTGATTTATAATGAAATGACTCCTCGGCACACTCGTAAATAACAATATAGCAGCAGCAAGAAGGTCACTCTATTATTCCATTTAGCCGACTCCTTAACAATGTTAATTGTCCGCATCCATTGTTTGTTGTCGCTTTGTGCTGCATTGCGTCTGTTGTTGACTCAATTACGCAAAATGCTCATGTGTCCGAGGATTACATTTTAATTACATCCTTTTATTTATTCGTTGTTGCCATTTTTGAACAAACATATTCAATGGAAGCAACACTTTATAAACTTCGGCAGAATTTAATTTTAAGTTTTTCAACCAGAATGATCCACTTTGTCATAATCAAAACGATATTCTCAAATCTTATTTTAAGTAAATCAACTCCTTAAAAATAATTCGTAGTTGGCGGCTACGTCGTAGCATAATTCGTAGTTTACAATCTACGTCGTAGCCTATTTCGTAGTTGCTAGTCTAAGCGGTAGCGCGTAGCCCGTAGTTCGGTTAGAACGTCGTACGCACCTGTACCACATCATTTTGATGACGTGTCTCATCTGCCGCAACTATTATCGTGGTGAGTGCTGACAGCCAGAGGGCAGCCACGCAGTAGCGCATCTGCAACAAAGTGAACAGTACATATCAGCACGTATTTTTAAATTGACAATTCTTATGATCATAAGCCGAAGCATAACACTTATAATAATACGTTGAATAAGAGACATGTTATTAGGAATTTGTAATAACCGAACCTCACTCCAAGTCCCAAATAATTATAAGTTTGTTCAAAAATTCGATTGACATTTAATGAATAGAGTTTAATCTGAAACGTCATTAATTTTATGAGTAATTTTTCCGGTAAAAGATTCCATTTCCGTAAATGAAGGAAAGGAGGGAAAGGAGGGTCGAACTAATTTTAAGCGGCCGTCAAATCGACGCCAATTTCACCTTTCAATATACTTGGACGTAATCGCATTGCTTTCAATTGGTCTTATTATTATATCATATTGTTATTGTGTAAGAAGTTGTTGTTTAAAATCAATTTGTAAGTAAAATTAGTTAATATTATAATCTTCGTTTACGCAGCGGTTGTATAATAAATGTATGTGTCCTATAAGCATATTATTGTCAAACCCACATCACAAATGGCATTCATTGTCAACCGGATACATGCATCGCTGCCATATTTGCGTCGACTGGAGCGGGAACTGTGTGGCAGTTAACAAAATCACGTGTAGTTTTTTGAAGAATGCTTTTCCAAGCGTAACATTTGCTTACATTTAGACTTGTATTAAATAAATATATATGGTTGGCATTAGAGAGGGCGCTGAGATTGGCCATGAATGACCGAAGTAACCGCCGATGCAATTACCAAACGAATAAAATGCTATTTGTTTAATTGAATTTGAACAACAAAATTGAAATTGCAGAAACATCAGCAAAATCCACCGGCAGATCATTTCACCGACACAGCCGCAGTCCGAATATCCCTATTGGCACTTATTTAAATGTGAAGCTTAATAAAAGGTTTGTTTCGATTATTAAATTTTATTTACGTTTGGTGAATTTATATTTATTTATAATGTATATTATAATTAAACTGCAACATTTATGTGAGTCCGCATTGAGAAGTTTGAGTTATGTTTTATTATCATTTCCGAGTTTCATATAAACAAATTCTAAGTTTAAATTTATCGAGCGTATACGCGGCCTTACTTTGTATACAAAACACAAGCGATCACAGCTTACACTACTGGGTCTCTTTCTATG